>JARCZZ010022902.1:0-12702 GCA_030323915.1 Brotogeris chrysoptera
CTGAGTCTCATGTTCTGCCAGGGAGGAGGGGAAGCCGGGAGGAAGCAGAGACAGGACACCTGACCCAAACTGACCAATGAGGTATTCCATACCACAGCACGTTATGCCCACTATATAAACGGAGGGCAGTTACCCGGAAGGGTTAGATCACTGCTTGGTCAGGCTGGGTATCAGTCAGGAGGTGGTGAGCGGTTGTATTCTCTTCCCTTGTTTCCCTTATCGTTATTATTATTGGTGGTAGCAGCAGTGGTTTGTGTTATACCTCTGTTACTGGGCTGTTCTTATCTCAACCCCTGGGAGTTACATTCTTTCGATTCTCCTCCCCATCCCTCCAGGAGCGGGGGTGTGTGTGTGTGAGCGAACAGCTGCATGGTTTCTGGGTTGCCGGCTAGGCTTAAACCATGACAATATGTTACAAACATTTATTGGCAATATTTATGAAGGGCTAAAGCTTCATACTGAATTGATTTTTTACTGTAAATATCTGGTATGAAGTTTAGTTTATTATAAACTGTGATGCCATTTGTATATGGTGAGTTCTGTTTCGTAAGACTTCCTTAAACCAAACATTATTTGTGAGAAACAAAAGTGTATTTGTAATGTGCAAAAGAACAAGTGGTCTGTTCCTTTTTTTTTTGCTGGGAATTACCTGATTCAACAGCACTGGAAGTAGCTTAACAGGTCATGTGTTGTTATCCCCTTTGTTTCTCAAGATCTGTATGCTTACTTTTTAAATTAAGGTTGCTTAAAATAAATATGCAGTCTTTTTTCGGACCAGAACAACCTCATAAAAATGATCTTGCTTTGCTTCATTACAACACCTGCCTGCAATAAGATGGGAACTTATCTATTTCTGTAATAAAATGCCATGGTAGAGCTGTGTTCTTAATTATCCTGCTAAATAATGGGACACATTTAAAGCCTTTCCACTCCATCTCCCAGTGCTCATTAGTGTCATTTATGAGTTATTTGTCTGCCAGTTTTTGCTTTTCCACAAAAAATGTGTTAAATGCATATTCTGATATAAAATGAATGTATTATTAATAGTCCTTCCTGTATCAGAATTAAAAAGTGATCTTTAATAGAGAAGAAATGCCAGGTGTTTTACTGACAGGCAATACACTGATAAATAACCAAGGTATCAGTAATTCAGTGTATCTTATCGTTGGGGAAAAATGAAGTACTTTGATACTGCAGTTTTAATAGATTAAACAGTAACAATTAGATAATGGTTTTATAACTCTTTTTCTCTTGGCATGTTGAACAAATGAAGTATTTTTTCAGTTATAGATTTGCATGTGTGTTGCCTGTCAGCTGGTACGGAACAAATGCCTGATCAAGAACATGTAGGATGGATTGAATACTGTACCTATTAGTCTGAATTCTTAAACTTGTGGTTGTTAGTGGATAACAGGGAATTAAAACCACTAAACATTTTGGTACTAAATATTTTTTTATATTCCAAAAACTTAAATAACATCTAATAAGTTCTTGGGAAGTGTTTACAGTGATGAATATGAGTTTAGGAGTGATTGATTAAAACTTTATCAGTAGAAAGTTAGTATCAATTAAAAGTTTTTAAACTGATGATAGTGTACATCACTGAGCAGTAATCATCAGGAGATCTTAAAATAAAAGTATGTATCAGTTTAGTTATCACGCTTGGATTGCCTGATATTAAATAACTAGAGGAAAATGTTAAATGGAATTTTGTTAGAGAAAGTATCCAATTTCCTTTAGTACATGCTTCCAGTGTTAAAACTTGCTTAAGAATAAAACCTGCCTTTTGTGGATTGTCTAAGCAAGTATTGTAATCACCTGGTTGTGTTTACTTCATTAGAGCAGGATGAGATTGAGAGTGTTTTTTTCTTCTCAGAAAGGTAAAGTATATAATTGACCTAGAAATGGCTTTGACTTGCTCCCAGGTATGTGAATTGTCATAGTGGTCCATAGGGCAAATGAGTCAGGATTTCTGCCTGATCAGCAGGCAAACTTACTTAGAAATAAAAAAAAACCCCACTCTGCAATCTCAGCAAAGGGCATCACAAGTTCCTATAGAAGTTGGTACCACTGGATCCGAACACAAATCTGGACAAAAACTCCTTGGAAGCTGGGGATAATCCATCTGTGGAAAAACCCCACAAGGCCCGTGTGCGCACAAGTTTGTGTTAATTATGAAAGGGTTAAAGTTGAAAATGATCTTTCAAAAAAGATCTAATGTGTTGTAAGCACTTAATCCCGCTATGACTGACCCTGTGTAGCCTGGCAATATATTGATAAAACTGATATCATGAAAACCCATGTGAAACCAGAAGGTCTGTTCTGTTTTTGGCCCTGTGACACTCAGCTCTTCTTGGGATAAAATTTTAGAGGAATGCAAGTTTTTGATCCTGTAATCTTCAGCGGGGAGGGAAGGAGAAATAAAGTTAGTCAAAGAGGCTTTCCTGATTTATCTAAATCCAGAGGATGGCAATCCTGCATTAATACCAACAGTGACAGGCCAAGGAAAGCAGAAAAAGCAAAAGTATGTCCTTCTGACTTAGGGCAAATGGGGATCTTGGGCCAATTAATGACATTATTGCACTAGAGGAGTGGTTACTGGGGTGGCACAGTGCAGAGCTTAGATGGCTGGCACCGGCTACTGCATTACCAGCATTTGTCCTGTATCAGGAGGGACAGGTTGCTGTCAGGGCAAGCAGCAACAAGTGTCTCTTCACATGGCACATTTAGGAAGCAACAATGGCCTTGCTGTGGGAAATGCAGCTAACTTGTGGTCTTGTTAGGGGTCCAAAATCAAATGGCGCAGTTCTGAACAGAAAGGCTGATGAGTTATGTTTATATAGGTGTCAAGGTCTAGGCTGTATTTCAAGCAAGGCAAAAAAGCATGATTTCCACTGGCAGCACTGCTACAAAATTCAATTTCCTGTAGGTACTTAAAGAGCTCTGTTACACAATACAATTTCTATTATTTTATTCAGTATAAAATACATCTTTGTGTTTTAAAGAAGCCAGAGAACTTTCATACAAGTGTTGGGTGCTTTGTTTTTTTTTGATTTAACCTGCCAGTGAACAGGAAAGGAGTTAGAAAAGCAAGAGAGGAACCAGCACAAAAGGGAGGGCAGAGAGAAATAAGGAAGAACAATAAATGATGGAATTGCTAGAGGGTGATTGGCCTTTAAGAGTGACTTTTTCTTCATATCTGGTCATTCAGCCTTCTTCCAAAGGTGAGAAGATTAACCATCCTGACATGCTGAATCAGGTCTGATGAGAGGAAAATGGGAATCTTATCTCTTTTCTTTTTTTTGCTCTTTAACCAAAGAGGTTTGAATCTCGCAGGCAAAACCCCCCAACTGGTGTCAAAATAAGTACTGACAACTGCAGGCAAACACAGATCTCAGAAATAGAGCCAGGTGACCTTCTCATCATCTTCCTTTGCCTCCCTCTCACCAAAAAGGATGTGACATAGACCTTGAAGAATTATCTGCACAGCCCAAAATTGACGGGGAAGGAGATGGACCATTGCAAACCAGCTGTTTGATATTCTCTGAGTCTTAATGCATGAAGTTCCCTGAGCAGAAAGAAATGACTTTAACTCTGGTTTTGACTGTTAAGTTATGCAAGGTTGTTCAGGAGGGCACAAAGACAAATTAGCTGCACAGTCATCATCAGTTCAGGGACAAAGGTAGGGATGAGAAGGGAGAAATAAATTAAGTCCTAAATTTTCTGGAAAATACAACTAACTATGTCATCCTTAGGGCTGGGTTAGAATTATAATGTAATGTAATTTCATTTATATGGACTAGGGACTGTTTCTAACACCTTTTTGTGACTCCAGTCCTGTTGAGATTTTGCACTTAAATTGCTCATTCGAAGCTTGTATCTGTTTTGATAAACTAACAGCATGCTCTGTGTTGACTTTTACTAACTGCCACTTTAAAAACATTCCTGTCAACAACTTGGGAAATTAGCACAGGCCAGAGGTTGTTCCCAAAAAGCAGTTTGAATACGATCACACGTAGAGCAGTGGTAGGGGGAAAGGCATTTATGAACAGGCTGTGCCATTTGACCTGAAGGCTGGACAGCATTTCCTGGCACTGGATAATTTACTGGAACAGACATCACAGAGGGGACCTTCTCCTGGATTCACTGAAAGCTCATAAATTATGTTCAGCATAACTAATATTGAACAACAGCATGAACGTGGAGATCTTCTAAAACAGAGAAGATGATTTCATATCCACCTAGTGCAAAGAAATACCTGTAAATTTTGGAAGTGGGAGTAGAACTAGTGAGGATCTACTAGCTAGTAGATCTAGTACTGCTAGTGATAACAAGCAACAAGATCCTGATTTTGGTTGTCTGAATTAATGCTGGGAAAGACAGTGATGTAACCTGGAGTAAAGCTGACAAATGTTAGATTACAATCAGGCTATGAATTCCTATAATTATCGCTTGTCTACATAACTGAATATAAGATAACTGCAACTAATTAGGAGTATGAAAGAAAAGAAAGATAAGTGTGTACAAACATTACAGCAGAGATTAAAAATCTATTTATATGCTGTTATTTTTAGCGTAGAATTTCTGTACAAAACATTGAAAAAGCAATCTCTTGTAACTTGCAGATCGGTCCTGCAGTTATCTGATTATATATCTAAAAGGATACAGTAAATAAATCCAATCAGAAAACAAAATGCCATAACCCTGGAGACACAAATTAATACTGCAAGATACTACATTTCTGTGTTATTTGAATCTACCCCTCAGCTTTGTGCTTTCAGATTGTTAATTTAGTAGAGCACTAACATCTGAAAGAGGATGTGATGTGGAATTGCTTAAGAAATTGATTTAGATGCTTTAATACCTCCAGTGATCTAATAACAGGTATTCCTAATGAAACAAATTGTTTTTATTTATGTGAGTATATCCCATTAAGAAATACAATTTTGAGTTGTGGGGTTTGGTTTGGTTGTTTGGGTTTTTTTAATACCAACTGATCATGTTAATGAGAGAAATAAACTCGCAAACATAACAGGCATTTCACCTTAAAGCAATGAAAACAAATGGAGATGCTGAAAACACTTGGGGATTTACTATTCTCTCATGCAAATGAGAAAAGCATACCTGAAATAAGTCCTGGATGCATTAGATAATTCTTGCAATATTTATATATGTATTAATAATACAAGGTCTGATATTGGTATGTGAGGAACTAACACCATTGATGCCAGTGAAATAAATCATATTAAACTTGAAGATGAATTAAAGTGAGGCCCCAACATACTAATTATGCAGCAGATGAAAGCTGTAAATAAATCTAGACCCATGGAAATGTCAATTAGATGGAAGCATAGCATCTAAAGGCCAAACTGTAAGAATTGCCCCAGATCTAATGCTTTAGGTTGAGAGTTTAAGCTCTTCTCCTGCACCGGAACTGTGCCACCTTCTGGAGGAAAAAAGAAAAAGGTAATTAATAAATTATTCAAATTGACTAATAACTAGGCTAAGAAGGAGCTACAGCACTCTGAGCTGAAGAAAGGGAGGAACAACAGAGAACTGATTTCACAGCATGATTAGAAAACATGTAGACTGGCTTTAGAAAAGCAGCTGGTCGAACTAAGTGACCTAAGAGCTGTATTGACTATATTGCGCCTGAAAAGTAAGTCAGAAATTGGCAAACTGAATACTACACTCACAGGCTTAGCTATTTTTCCCTCCATCTGTCTCCCTCAAATTTATCCTTCTCTTTAAACATTCTGTCGTAAGTCTCTGAAAAAAGAATGTCATCACAAGGATGTTTTAGTTTTTAAACAGGATTATGCACTGGGCTGTGAAGTCATAGGTAAATAAGTTACAAATTGCCATAGTATGGATTGTCTAAGTTATTTTCACTGCTGCTCCAACAGCTCTAATGACAATGGAAGACTAAAATGAATAAAATTTTGTCAGCACTTGACTTTAGGCACACAATTCAGCTAGAAGAAAAGCAATGCCAACATTATATGATACAGATCTGCCATCTACCACAGTATCTGCTGAAAATGCTGCTATGACCATGTTTTGACCATCCCAACTCTGTAACTCTTATACAACTTCCCATAACGTTTTTAGTACTCTGTACTATGTACCTAACTTACACTGCAGGAACGGGGCTTTGGTTCCACGGGGATTGAGTTTGGTGAGCAAGGACTTTGTCTTGCTCATCTCATAAAAGTAGTGCGTAGATTAGCCTGCAACTATTTATCTGAGCACTGTAGCAGAGGCAGCTATTTATTTTCTGCTTGTCCTGTATTACTTGATTTCCATCCAAGTATAAGTGGCCAGCTGTAACACATTTTCAAAATGAGGCACTTAATAAGCATGTTTAGTGTTAATATAGTTATTTATGTTCTCTCTCACTGTCTTATTGCAGATGATAGGAAAATAACACTATATTGTTGAAAAAGGGTAACTGGGACATGATTTTATGTTTCTAGAAAACAATATTAAATTCAGCAAGTGGGAGTTACTGTTCTAGAAAAATGAACTCTTAAAAAGTATACAAAGACTGCAGGGGGAAAAAAGCTGACAATTAAAGCTTCAAAGAGCCATCAAGTACAGTTTGGTGTCAGATCTACAGAATTATATACAACAAAACACCAACAAATAAAAGCACAAAGCAATAAAGAGAGAATTTTGCAATTCTAATTGTTTATTTATTTCATTTTCTACAAGATAGAAAGCGTACTTAGAATGTATGCATCACCCAAGGTACTGCAAAATAAAACATTAGGAACATCTGAATGCAAAAAAGGAATAATCAACATTTTTAATTTCTAAGTGCTATATTATGTGCAAACAAAAGCATATGAATGTGACTGTAAAAGCATGATAATGCAGTTCTTCATGGAAATGTCTCAGCTTTGTACAGTGGAGACTCATCTTCCTGCGAAACTGTACCGAGGCCTGAACAAACAAGCAGCCAAATCCTGTTTGTTTTACTCAGGAGTCCTATTCAGGACTATTTAAACACATCAGATATAAGAAGTCCAAAATATATTTTAAAAGCTGTCAAAAATATAAGCTGTATTTGAATTTACAAGCAACTACCTGTTTTTCATTATTGTACAGTCAAAATCATTTTGGTTTCTGATGCACTTTTGCTTTTTGTTTGAGTCGTTGCTAAAACAACTTCTAAAAATAAAGTAGGTCTACTCTCAGGGTCATTTTACTAGGTATTTTATCTGACAGTTTAGATTGGAGATGCAAACAGTCCCTACGTGCTGAGTGTCTGACTCTTTTAGCTCAAATTCAGAAGCCCTTGCTCAGGCTCTATGGCATGTTAGACCTATTCCCAGCTCAGAGGGTGTGCAGAAACATCCATCATTTACCTGCAGTGTGCTACATGATTGTATGCTGAATAATTCTTTTCATTATTTATGATGGGCACAAATTACGTGTTTTGGATCTTAAAGAAGCACTCCAAGCAAGACCAGGGTATTGAAAATTGCCAAGTTTGAAAGTGGATGAGGCAGGCTGTGTATCGCTAGGATGACAAAACTGAAAATAGACTTTGCTTTGGAAACATAGATGAGGGTATATCAAGAGCCACCAGAGGAAGTGACGGGGAGATAACCTTTTGGTTTCTGGAAGACTAATTTCCGTGTGGTTTAGGGAGGCAATAATATTTGCTGACATCACGTGGTTGCTTTTATTTTGCAGTTGTTTCAGTTGAGATGTTACAGTGATGTTCTAAATGAAAAGCTATTTTTTTGTGAAGCAAGGGGAAATTTAATCAATATAGATTAATTCTGAGCAGCTGCAATTCACTAAGTAGGAACAGTTTCATCACTGAAGAGTTTTAAATCCAGCTTTTGTAACATAACATGCAGTACATTTGAATATATTCCCTTGGTCTCTGCAGTGCTATAATTCTGCTAAGCTTAATGAAATTTATCTTGTAAAAGACAATATGCTGTAGATCTTCACTTGTTTATTTCTCAGAAGCTTTCTTTTTGTTGAAACATAGCTCATGTAAAACAGTTAAACCTTCCCATACAGGCAAGAAAGATGAAATGTGGAGAATGCAGCACACCACTCAAAATGAATCAGGAGAGGTGCTTCTGTCATTATGATTCAATATAAAGATGCAGTGCTCAACAGTCTTTGCCCTCACTTCTCTGGTTGGGGTTTGCATATAATGTACAAACACTGTATTCAGTCAAGGTTACATGAAGGTTCTCTTCCTCCTTCCAGTACACTTTACAGAGATAGGAAGTTTGAAATAATACATGTCATCTAAGGTGTTAACATTGGTCATGAACTAGTAATTTCAACAGATTGTTCCAAATGTAGTTGGGAGTCTGCAAACATGAAAGATGCCTACAACTGAGCTATACAAGGCATGTGGGCATCTTGTCTCTATTCAAAACATATTTTATAGAGGTTCCTGAGTACCTCCGTGGAAACACGTGCAAGTGTATAGTCCCATATAATTCAGCAGCACCTGGGCAGTTTCCAAAACCTACTAAACATCTTAGACTCACAGAGACAGTATTTTATACTCTTTGTTGTAGTCAAACTCAGAAAGATGATACAGAGGTAAGTCTTAATCTAGTTTTATGTACGATGGTGCTGGGCTGTCTCTGTAACTCAAATGAGGAGTTAAATAGTCCAAATGCCATAAACTGTGTCAGTGATGATGCCTTACTTTACTGGTGGCATGGAGTAACAATTACAGAGGTACTAAGTCTACCCTGATAACAGTGGTACATCCCTCTGTCACTCTTTCATTTCCTATCTATGATGGGTTTCTACTGTGGCAGCGCTTGTGCTACTGAGTGGATGTTACTGAGATGGCTTTCTTCTGGCTATCAAGCAAAGTTTTTTCTAGGAATATGTATTATGATTAATTTCAGTGTAGGTGTAAATTGGAAGCAAGTACATATAGAGTTGTAAATCGAAATCAAGTAGGCCGTTCTCTGAGAATTTGCACGTCAGAAAAACTGTTGTGAGAACATTCATCAGGATCCTGTGCTCTGATTTCCTCTGTACATAAAATTGTTGCTGTAAGATGCTCTTCACAGAGCTGGGAAGGAGCAAAGGTGTGGCTTGACATTATGAATCTGCCTTCTGCGCTCAGTTGCACATATCATGACAGTCAAAAGGTGCATTTTTCTTGGCAAAACTGAATCAATAGTGAATTGCATATGATTGTTCCAGGTTAAATGAACAACATACACGTTTAGGGCTGAAATGTGAAAAGAATTGTCAGTATCACTTCCAGAGTATTTTGCAGACTTAATGTGCAACTGGTTTTTTCTCACTGTGTGGCTTTTTCGTGCTTCGTTATCCTCTTTTTAACCACATAACTCTAACAAGAACTCTGTTCTTGTTAAAGAACAATAAATATTTAATTTTCCTACCTGCTCATTTGCTCCCAGCTTGTGGTTTTCTTCATTACTAATAACTTTGGTACCATAATGAAGTGATGACACAAGAAATTAAACATTTATTTTTTGCTTATTTAGATGGAGAATCTCAGAATAAATAAAATTTAAATAACCTTCTGGGCTTGAAAACTGAAGAACACAAAGTCACGTTACTCAGGCAAAGATGTTTGCTTTCCCAGTATATACCCCAATTGAGAATGTAAATTTTGGTTTACCTTTCAGGATCTGCTGAGTTGACTAGTTTATTTGATGAAAGTCTTAGGCATCACCTGCAGATAAGGAATATTGTGCTTATCTCAAGCTGCAAATCTTAAAACAATTCAGAAGTTCATCTTGGTCACAAATGTTGCTTTATTTACCAAGATGATGGATCTCACTCTGGCAGCATCTTCAGTAGTTGTGGACAATTTTACCACTGGAAAATGGGTTCCCTTTTGGGGGAAAAGGAAATATAAATCAGCTTTTAACCATTAAAATTGATATGCCAGGGTTTTGTTACACACTGATAATTTCTTGCACAGAGAAAAGGCTTTCAGTTACTTACATAAAGCTATCACCAAATCAGTATTCTGTATTGTAAGTATACAGAATTTTTCAATACATTTGAAAGTAAACAATTTAATAATTTAACAGTTGAAAGGATTACTGAGCTTTAAAGGGGTCAGAGTTCCCACTTACTTCAGAATATCCTTTAGTACCTCAGACGGTTGTGTTCACACAGGTCAAGTGTGATTGCATCGTAATTAATATTAGACACTTTAATGTATTCTGACCAAAGGTAAAAAAAAGTCATCTTTCTGACCTTCACTGCAGCACTAGTAGCAAATTTTATCTGTTACTTCTCTTTCAAGCCTTTTTTTAACTAAAGCTTACACTTAAAAATGTGTCCAAACTTGTATTCAGGACTTCCGCAGCCTGACAGTTAACCCACTACTATTTATAATTTACTCTAATGAGTAGTGCTATTACAAATGTGTCTGACTTCCAGAAACTATACGGATAGTATGGAGGTTTTAACTCAAATAAATATATATCTTGCTTTCAATCATTGTGCTATATTTTTAAAAAATCTGTATGTATGTTCCAAATATTTTTTTATTATTTACATAAAAACCTCCTATCAGCTGAGAAGTATTTTCAGGTTTCTAAGCTCTTTACAAAACACTGGGTATTGTAAGGCTCTACATTCACAATAACCAGATGCCTGTGAATTCTTGTAGCTCAGCAGAAGTCTTCTTGATATCTTACTAAACACCCACTTTTTTTTTTCTGTACCAGCAATTTGAATATCAAAACAGCCCTTCAAAGTAGATTAAGTAACAATTTGACTTCATAGTATTAATAGGCATGAAATTGGATAATTTGGATTTAATTACATTGCTAAGTTTTCGTTCACAGTTTTATAATTCAAAAAACACCTGTTTAGATTAAAATTCAGTACTTTTTTAGTTCATAATGTTACTCATCTTTTTTTTTTTTCAATTGTAAAGGAAAAGGAAGGCTGTAGTTGTTTGGAATGTTTAGAGAGCGTTTGAAGATGCAGAAAATGGTTTGGACAAAACCAATTTATTGCAGCTCTGGAAATGTAAGATCCACTTTACTGCAAATGCAGTCTGAGGAAGGATATTGGCTAGCAGCAGGTTGGCATGAAATTCCCAACTGAAGCAGATAGGGGAAAGTAATTTTATGTATCTCCCTTATGTGTGTGTGTAATTTTATGACCATTTTAGACTTAGTTTTACAAATTGGTTATTATAAAGTAAGAAGCTGAACAAGTGTGTGCTTATACAGAAGTAATGTATGCCACAGATATGGGGAAATACACAAGCTTTTTTCCTTCTAATAATATATCTGCTAAAAACTTGTGACTTGAGTGCATTTCAGTGTTATGATCCTTGGGGCACTCAGTCAAGAGTATGCTAAACATAATCCCTGATTCCTTATTATGATCTCAGACAATGGTATTGTTCTGCTTTATTGTTCCAGCAGCACGTAAGGAGAGCTGAAGGGGAGTCAAGGCACAGTGTGACTGAAATTACAGCAGTTTAATTATTCAAGTAGATGGGTGAAATTTAGAAGGAAAAATACAGACAATATGAACTTTCAATAGAGCTGGGTAGAAAATAAAAAGGCGCTAAAAAAGACATTTGAAGTTCATTTAATCCAAAGTAGAGTCTGTAAAATCAATACCCTTTACCACAAACCACAACAAAACATACAGGGATGAGGGTGTGAATTAACATTAAAGAAAAACAATTTCAGAAGATACAAAGCATGCCTCATTCACTGTGGCTATAGTTGGAACAGTGCAGTGGGTAAAGATGTCGGAACCAATGTTAAAGTCATTCAGGAAGCAATTAGATACCTTCCTAGGGGAGCATATGTATTATGAAGGCTAATCCTCTTTAGGCTGAATGGCCTTTTCTCATATTCAGGATGTTTTATTCACTCTGTTGTTCTTCCACAGGATGTATTCCAGTGCTTTGCTCTGACATATAAAAAGTAATAAAAACAAAATAAAATTTTGGGGTTCTTTTCTGATTTTTCAGAAAGCCCTTTTTAAAGTTTTTTTCTTTTTCTTTATTGTGTTTTTTATTAACCTGTCTGTTCAGATAAATGATTTAAAACCTGTAATTCTTTGTAGACTTTAATTAAAACATATGCAGTGAATAAGATTGTCATGCCTTTGGGACAGTTGACACCATCTTCTGCCTCTGTGCTGTTTGTTCCTTGTCAGAAAGGACCAGATTGTTTCTCTCATAATAGATTTTACCCTGAGATCTGATGCTTCACAATACCAACTCTAAAACTAAATATTTCAGTTTAGAGTAGAAAACTCAATACAGCTTCTGTCAGATACATACTTATAGCAACTTGGAGGTGGTTGGCAAGGCTTTTAAGTTTTTTGTTAGTTTTATTTTTAGCATAAAATCTGTTATTCTATTTTTAGCATGAAAATCTTTATTCATCTGTTTCATTCAGATATATCATCAAAGAAGTAAAAAATACATTTTATCACAAGAAGTCATTCTCTAGAAGTAGGCAAGTCTAGATAAAAAGAAAAGCAAGAGATCACAATCAAGCCTTAGATCATAAAATAGTTAGGGTTGGGAAGGACCTTAAGATCATCTACTTCCAACCTCCCTGCCATGGACAGGGACGCTTCTACTAAACCATGCCACCCAAGGCTCTGTCCAACCTGGCCTTGAACACCGCCAGCGATAGAGCATTCACAACTTCCCTGGGCAACCCATTCCAGTGCCTCACCACC
>JARCZZ010022903.1:0-21117 GCA_030323915.1 Brotogeris chrysoptera
GTGCACTGGCTGGGTCGGGCTTGGTGAGCAGTTGTATTCTTTTTCCTTGTATTTATCTTGTATTATTTATTGGTGGTAGCAGTAGTGATTTGTGTTATACCTTAGTTACTGAACTGTTCTTATCTCAACCTGTGTGACTTGCAATTTTTTTTTTATTTTTTTTTTCCGATTCTCCTCCCCATTCCCCCCGGAACTGGGGGAAGAAAGAGAGGGGAGGGAGGGAGGGAGAAAACTGCGTGGGGGGGTGGGGTTGGAGACTTAAACCAGGACAGTTCTGTTAATTTTTATCACCTGAAATTTAAGGCAAGCTTTAATTACAGAAACACAGACACCTTATACTACTTAAGAAACCCATGAATGTCCTGCGTTTCCTCCAGCTGTGTCTTTAGTAGAGCAGACAAAATACTGAGAGATGATGCGTATGGCTTTGCTGGAGGCTTTTTGTTTGTTGCATTCCTATTTTGGTTTTGTGGGGGTTTTTTTTCTTGTTTGTTTTTTTAATTTCTTATTTTTCCCTTTGAGTTTGTCCGTGGATCACACTGTGTCTCCTGGTAAGTTATGATCTCCCTTATAAGCAGCATGTTTATATTGGGTTACTTTATGTTGCTGAGGAAACCATCTTGTCTGGGAAGCTTTTTTTGTGTGATACAACTGGATTAGGTGTCTTATACTGTTTGGATGGAACTTTCCAAACTTTGTATTGCTGCTTAAATTTAAAGCTAGTTCTGTGTTGAAAAAAAAAAAACAACTAACAAACAAGCAAAAACCTTTCCCTGCATTTACATATTAGAAGTATAACATGGTTTTGGTATTATCGGGGTAGCTTTCTTGTTTCTGAAAGGTGTGATGTACTCTGATTTTAAGTCTTACTATGTGCATTACATTTATTCTCTGCTCTTTCCTTGCTTCCAGTACAGTTCAGTATGCTGATTGGTAATGAAATATATTATGAAATATATTTGCATGTTTAAGACGACCTTTTCTATGCCTTATCATTTGTTCAAGAATCATAAACTTATATTTTGTCTCTTTCACACAAATACATATAAAGCACTACATTAAAAGAACGTCTTTGTTTGCTGAAGGGTTCTTAAATATGGCTGAATGATCTAGCTTTTAATGGTAGTCTGGGAAAGCTGTGTCTCATTGCATGTGTAGAATGAGAAATCTTTTTATTTAGGCTTCTTCATGTATCAAAGATTAATAAGAGTCCTGAAAGGCAGTGGGGATGGCGATAATGGGTAGAGTCAGTTTTATTTCTTTTTAAAATATTGGCTGTAGGTGTGTTGTATTGTTGTCATGGAGAGCATGAATAAGAAAATACCATTCCTACTTCAAGTAGCGTTCAGGAAACTGTGATAATTTAAAAAAATAATGCATTTTATAGATAATATACATCTGTAAACACTCTTTTAAATAAACAGATGTGGATATGGTTCAGTTATAAATAACTTTTTTTTCTTAGATTTGATATCTTCAAGCAAAGATGAATGCTTCTCATCTATAGATGAGAAGGAATAACACAGTTTTAATTTGGATAGTGTTTTCTAAGTGTTTTAAATGTACACAGCTATGGGTAGTCTTGTGATAGATTTTAGCATTTAAAATGGGAGCTCTGAAAGATTAGATTAAGGCAAATAAGGGCATAGTGGAAAAAAGTTCTTTCCAGGTACGTGACATATCATGGGCACATCTGATTCCAGGATCCATTTACAGATCCCTAACTGTAAATCTTGATATTTTTCTCATAAAAGGCATCTTTCCTTTGTGAAAAAAATATAATTTAACTTCTTAGGGTCTGGCTTTGTAGTGAATTCCTAACACTTTCTGATCTTGGTAAGAGCAGAGAGTGATGAATACTTATGTCCAAATAGTTGTAGGTTTTGAAGGGATTTAGTTTAACAAGGGCATCATGGATCAGGATATAGGATCAATGAATGGATATATATCCTGAAGTATAGAACTGAGGATTTGAAAAGGTTTAGGAGGAGTCCTTTTCCATTCATACTGAGTAGTCCAGTTCCTAGACACTACATAATAGAGTTCATTGCACTCAGCAGCATGGTTGCCCTTTATTAGGTATTAGGAATGACAAGGGACCTTCTTTTCCTCCCAGCCAGTTCTTTGCTTTTGTAGTATTTATTCTTAGCAATATTGCATAGTTCCAATCCTAATTTGATTAATTACTTTAGGACAGGCTTTTTATCCCCTAATGGTTCTGTTCTGGTATCCGATTATTTCTGTTGCTTGGAATCAACATTACCATTGCTGCTGCTGTTACATTCCTGGATGTCATCAGTAACCAAGAAAGGAATGAACAAGCATGATTGACTTATTTTTTTTTCTCTCCTCCTCCCTGTGGTTTGATCCTTCAAAACACAATGAAGTTTGATGCTGAAGTGAAAGGGAGATGCATGCAATGCTCCACATGACGGTACCAAGCAAATCTTTGTTTCTGGTGCTTCTAAAAAAATGCTTAAATAGTTTATTTCAATGAATCACTGAATAGCACAGTAAAGTTCAGGAAAAAAAAAACAACTTACCTAAAGCTGAGCAAAGGGAAGATTGGATCTGAGGAGCACAGAGTTGTTTGCAAGGCCAGTTAAATATCAAGATTTTACAGGTAGCATCAAACAAATACTATTGCTAAAGTTTTTTCTTTACCTCTCATTAAATTATGTAGAGCCTCGCCTCTTTCACAGGCTGCTGTCTGCATCAAATTTAAAGTGCTTAGGAAAAATGCACTAACTGAAAATCTGCAAGGTATAATTATGCATCCTCTAAAAATAGATACAATAAAAACATGAAGAAGACTGGTGACAGTGAATGTTTAAAATAGTTAATTTGACATGCCAATGTTAAAGATATAGGGGTTTCACACACAGAAAAAAGTTACAAATTTTTTACTACTAAGAGAGAAAAATTTTAAAGACATTAAGTATTGTTTTCATGCTGCTATTGCGCCTATTAAGTAAGATGAAATTGGGATACTGTTTGAGAGGGGAACTAGGAGTATAACACTGACTTACTGTTTCTGAGTGATTGTTTGGATTACTATATGTCAGTTTCCTTTGTTTAAACCTTTTTGATACAAGTGTTCCTGTGCTTGCAAGCTGAATAGATCATCCTTCTGCAAGCAGTCCTGAATGTGAGTTTGCTGCTCTGTGCATAGTGTGCTCAGTTTGTCAAACCTGACCACTTAATGCTAGTTGTCATATCAATAATAGAATTAAATTTGGGGTTTTGTACCATTTGAAGTGTCAAATGTTTTTGGACATTCTCATGCTCAGAGCAGCTATGAAACATGTAGATCGTATGCCGTGTTATTTAGCCAATGCTAGTTTTAAGTGGCAAAGTCTTCAGCTGTGATGCTAAAGTATTTGTCATAATTAGAAATGACCAGAATGGTACTTGGGGTTCCTGATATTTTCATTATTTTGCTTTATACTCCGCTATATTCTTGAGGGCACTCCTTCAATTGCAAGTTTGTGTATTTGATGTTTATTGCCATGCTTATAAACACTTTGAATGAATAATATATACAGGCCTTTAGGTTGTTAATTCTTTAAGCCTTTTTCTTCAGTGTCCTGTTTTGGACATCTTCATCCTCTCTGTCATTACAGCCACAGAATGGTTGATTCCAGTACTCTTCAACTGATTTCCATAATTATTTTCAGTGATACATGAGGATGAATGTAAATTTATAAGCAAAATTATCATTCCTTATCATGACAAGAAAAAAAAGCCAACCCAAAAACAAACCCCAGAATTATCTGTCCATAGATTAAACCAACATTATTATTGGGTTTCATGTATTTTATAAAGCAGTATGCAATTCTTGGACAGGAATAAGTCCTTAGAGTATATTTAATTAGTTGGGAAAAAAATAGCAAACATTACAAAGCTGTCTTTTTTTTGTTTGTTTTTTTGGTTTTTTGTTTACCATCAGTGTAATCATATAAATGCTACTAGTATCATCTAGATATCTTGAGCATGCAAACATCAAAGGGCTGAGCATCATAAAAATTAATTCTCAAAGTACTGAGGGTCTCGCAAGCACTAATCTGTATGATACCTCTATAGGATGAAGAGGCATTGTTATCTTCCTCTCACAGAAAGAGGCTTGAGGTACTTCCACTCTGTTGGTGATACTGCACACTGCACTGGTTTCAGACTGGGGAACTGATGCTGCATTTCCAGATTTCAGTTTCTAGCTCTTCATTTTTCCTCACCAGCTTGACTCTTTCTTAAAGGGCTAATCTTCCCACTCAAAGCAAGAATTCTGCAATTCCTTTGCTATGCAAACAGGGGAGCCAAGCCTGCTGTGCAAACACATCTCTCCATTTGCAGTCACATGTAGGAAATTATAATTTCCCTTCAGATCAAGAAGTGGTGTCTGAGGAATATTTATTATAATTTTCAATTCGATACAGCATTAAACAGAGAAGTAATTAGTACCATGCCATGCGTCAGTTCTCTGTATGATACTAAAAAATTTCTGTTTGCAGGAATAAATAGCTTGGAAAAACTATTTTTCAAGTTTGCATCATGTTATCTAATAGAAAATATCGACTTAAATCTTCCTTTGTACAGTTCTTTTTTATTATTTTCTCTATACAGTCTTTCTCATCTCATGGAAGTGAGTTGTTCAGGGCTTTTTACTGTTGTATGTTGTTTCCCCTCCGGAAGTCTGTACACCAAGGGCCTTAAGTGCAGAAATGTAAACAGCAGGCATTTGCTTCAAGAAACATTTAGTCACTCTTCTGCCACAAGCAACTGAGGTATAAGTGTCCATTGGTATTCAGACACTTCTTTGTAAACTTTCTTGTTGTTTGTGGAAATCATAATTGCTTCCCTGTTCACAGGAATGTGTTGCGCACCTCTGTGAATCATTCCAAGCAGCAGTGCAGGCAAGCTTCATGATGCATTTACCTTGAAAGAATATTCCCAGAAGCACATAAAAAGGCAAAACTAACTGAATCTAAGTGCATATGTCACCAGAGAAAAATTGGTTTGTGATTATGATTTAAAGTGCATCAACTGTTCTTTTGTGATACATCTAGAAGGTTGCTATTTGACTGTCCAATTGCAGCAGTTTCATCTCTTCCAGCTCTATTGGTGGGGTGAAAAAGGTAACTAACATGATGTTGTGAACTAGTGTAGCTGATTGCTTTATCAGGTGCTTGTATACCTCTGACTTAAGGTAATTTGTCATGAAAAAGGTAGGAAAGATATGACTGCAAACAAAGGTGGCATTTAATGTCAGTGCAAGCCTAATGGTAGAGGAATAAGTAGTCAAGAAACACTGTTTTGAATTAGGTGAAGCAAAAGGTCAGAAGCAAATGAAGTGCCTGCTTTATGTGTTTGGAGAGCTCAGTATGGTGATGGCCATAAGTTTGGGGCTTCTTATCTGGGACTTTGTATTTCACCCAGCAAGTGCCAAAGAAAGTCTGAGCCCTGCAGTTCCAGACCTTCTGGGCAGTTATTGCAGAAGGTGTCCAATTCAGGATAGGCAAATGGATGGGTAGTAGGATGGATAATGTCAGGTGGACCACGCTACTTCTCTCCTGATCCCTTCCAAAACATAGTATATATGCACTATGAAACACCAATTACCTATAGTTTGGACCAGTGACCATCCTAATTGATGTGGTTAATGTTCTACTTTGTACCTGCATTAAATTAATCTGAAGGCAAATAAAGGTAGAAAGGATACTTTTACCTTGACTTTTCTACATTACAAAACTTAGAGTGCTGCCAGAGAAATTCATCACAGGGTTCAGCTGAGGAGATATTCCTGCAGACCTGCAATATACACCATCTGTGCTGCACTGTCTTTCAGCCATAGCAGCTTAGGCTTAAGAATGGTTAAAGGGAGTTGCCTATGAACCCTTTGGCTTAAGGAAGTACACAATCTGTAAATGAAACAAGTAACATCTTGGTTCCTTGATATGAAGGTGTTACAGGGGTGGGGTAAAAAAAAACAGCCCTCCGTCATGCTGTGACCATGGAGCATTAGAGCAAACCCAGGCATTTGGCAGCATAACCAAAATGTTGTCAACCAAGATGTTTAGTAGAATTAGGCAATTGTTAAGTTAAATCAACAGAAGCCATCTTTCTTTGCCCTGCATAAGTTCAGTTTACCAGGTGGCTCTTTCCATCTGTTTTTTCTGTTGTTGTTGTGTCTTCCCCCCCTCCGCCCCCCGTCTTAAATAACAGCATGTTCATCATTTTGCCCTCTTGACTTGTCTCTGTGATATCAACTCTTACAAACCAGAATTATTGCACAAAATATTGCATGGCTAACACCAGAAAATCTTTCCTCTATAAATATTTTATCTATAAAAGGGTTCAAATACAGTCTGTGATGTGACAGGTGATGTTAATTCTTTTTTTTAAATAAAAATGCTTTTATAGACTATAATGAGACACACTGATGATGTGGACAGAGGGGAAGGTTCCTTTTGTGCCGCTGCAAAAAGATGTTTTGAAAAATATGAGTGTCTTATAAAATGTTACAGTGTCATACCAGCCTCCTGTAGATTGACTCGTACTTTTTCCCAGTCCTTTAGGCAATGGAATTTTTAAAAGAGTTGGGGGCTTGTTGGGATTTTTACAGGAAAATGATTCTATTTCCTGTTGTGATTCTTTTGGCAGCAGTGTAGCCTTGTCCCTAAGGTGGTTATTAGGAGTCTTGTTGCAGACTAGGTAGATCTCCACTTGTTACACTGTTGTTCAGCAGAGGAACATGCTCAGTGTGCTTGATAAATTGTAATAGAAATTTCTGATATTAAAACCATTTGGCATGAAAATTAGAATTTGCAGGTATTATGGTGGTAGAACAGAACAACAATAATGCAACATACTCAAGAAATACCTTATAGAAATTACACTTATTTAAGCTGCAGCTGTAGCTATAAAACTATGTAAAAGCACTGAGTAAAAGTCTGATAGGTAAAATTACTGCAACAGAGATTTAAAAAGGTATGAACCTGAGTCAGTTACCTAGGAATAAGATGATGTTACAGCACTAAAAAAATGATAATACTATGAAGGATAATATTGTTTGCATGACAGCTATCATCTCACTATGAAGAGTCAACTGAGGATGCCTACTGACATTAGAATTCAGTCTGAAAGTCCATATTGTTAGCTATTTAAATCCTTACCTGAAGAAGGATACAGCATTAACTTATCTGCATAACTTCCTACAATTTTTTTTGAATTTTTTTTTTTTTTTTTAGGCATATCAACTGTTATTTATATGCCAAATGGGAGCATTATAAGATGAGGCCTGTAGGCTGAAAATAGACATATTTAGATGGGCAGAGTACGGTCAGTAGGAGAGAAGATGTATCACCAAGTCATATTGGCTAACATGATGCTCAGCAGATGGTAGATATAAGTTGAGGGTGGCAGAGAACTGGACCAGACTGCCCAGAGAGTTTGTGGAGTCTCTGTCTCTGGAGATATTCAAAACCCACCTGGACATCCTGTGTAATCTGCTCTTGGTGACCCTGCCTTGCCGGGGGGGGTTGGACTGGATGATCTCCAGAGGTCCCTTCCAGCTCTAACAATTCTGTAATTTCTGATTTGTCATTTGTATGCTATTGTGGTTTAAGCCCTGTAGTCTCACTTGGTTTTACCTGCTATATTATTTTTCTTGTCAGGGGACTGGAAGATGTCTATATTTATTGAATTGCAAATGATCAACAGTAATCCAGGAAAAGTAAATATATGTTATTTTAAGGAGAGATCTCTTGCATCCGTGAAGCACGTCAAAATATCTCATACCATACACTTGGGAAATTTTATTTTAATAATTATTTGGCTAGAATTATTTGACTTGAAGTAATTTCTTCAAACTTTATTCACTTAACAGATTTACACATTTTGTGATGGTCAGAGCTGTGTGATTTTCTGCTTGTTGAGCTCTATTCAACAGTTGATTCTTGGTATTTGAGCAAGGATCAACAGTTTTGTAGAAGACCGGTGCTATTTTTCCACAGAAGTGGAATATGGCTTCCATAAGGATCATGGATCAATACCATATAATTTGAACTGAAAAGACTTTATAACCTAGAATAGAATTTGATAAACCAAAATAATCTTGTTTTAGCCAAAAAAAAGTTGTTCTGAGAAGTAATGGAAAATATATCTGTGTAGCAGATGACCTACAGAATGGATTGTATGCTTGTCAATCTTTATCACATGTGTGAAATTCTTAAAGAGTATCTAAAAAAAAAAGGGCATTGCAACAATGGGTATGTGTGTGTATATACATATATATATGTGTGTCTATCTCACAGATTGGCAGGGCTGCCATGCTCTGTTGTGCAGGCATGGAGTTGTTTGTTGCTTTCTCAAGGTCATAAAGCACCCAGGAGGTGTGAACTTCTTTAGTTATTTTCTTTAACAAGTCAATTATTATTCTTTGCTTAAGGAAAAAAAAAAAAAAAGTTTGAAAAGTTCCTAATGCAAAGTAAGTAAAACCAAAAAGTGCAACACAGAACTGTGACTTAATCGAACAGCTTGTCAGTGACAGATCCAGATCTCATGAACTTCCATTTTGCTAATTGATGCTTCTTTGGCTTAATCTCTGTTTGAATTTGGTGTAATCTCAAGCTTCCAGAAGAAGTTTGGAAGGAGTCATGTTTCCAGTTTCACTTCTCTTGCCATCACACCAATTTGTATGTGAGATTACCGTTTTGATTTGTCTCTGCTTGCTTGCATACAGGTGGGAAATTAGCTGGGTTGAAGAAAGGGCAGGACTTGGGGCTCTTGGCACAGGACTTGCTCATTCCAATAAATTATTAGTTGAACTGTAAGCCCAAGACAAGTGATTAACAGTAAGTGGCAGACTATTATTAGTCAAAACAACCTTCCTTTTTCCTCATGTGCTTAGCTAGAAAAAAACTATCTGAATGAATAAGCTTTCAGTAAATCTGTAGGTGACAATGATCTGGTCTGGTCAAGAGCATATAATCATCCAGCTTTGACTGGAATATGTTCCCACTGGAAGCACAGCCAATGGAGAGCAAAGATGCCAGGAATGGGGCCCTATTATCTCAGATAATCAGATTTTTGTACATAAAGAGAAGGCCCACAAGACTTACCTGTTATGGGTGGCAGGACTTGAATGCACAGCAAGATTTCAGCTTTACACCACTGTCACGGAGCAAATTCAATTTTATAATAGAGTGTAGGAGATAGTGGAGTGTTATGTGAGATAATGATTTTCTGTGAAAGAAAGCAGAGCAATTTTTACTAAAGTCCTTATAAAGTCCGCATAAATAAACAAGTATTATCCTGCTTTTGAGAAGGGCCTATTCTGCAGACAGGGGGGGAGGTCACTGGTGCCTTTGGACGAGCTAGCTGGCTTGGACCAGAGTGAGGAGACACCACTGCTTCCTCCCACCAGGAGCGGATGAGAGGCAGTGGGGATCTGGGGGCTGCACAGGGAGCCCTGGTTACTGTAGTGAGGGTGGCTGCCTGGGTCCCGCAGGCAGTCTTGGGCCCTGGGCAAAGCTCACTGAGGACAGTGAGCGGGACTGCCCAAGACAGGCCAGCAAAGCAGCAAAGGTATCTCCCATGGTATGGGAGCAGCTGAGAAGTGGCTGTAGTTTTGTTCAGTTCTCCCTAGGAAAGTCAGAAGTTTTTTCTACTTGAAAAGTTAGGTGTTCTTGTTTTAATCATAGCAGAGCCTTTGAGTTGGCTGAGTTAAAGACCCTTGGGACAGCTTTATGGGATTTTTAGGAAGCTTCATATAAAGTTTTATTTTACTATGAAATTTACTAGCAGGCTCTCTTGGGAACCAGTTTCACCCTGATATATACCCACCCACAGATACAGGTATATATTTGTTACAGAAATACTTACTGTAAACAGGCTATCGATTCCTTGGCTTCTTTTTTTAAATAAAAAAAATAAATAAAAGAAAAAGTATTGCACCTGCTCTTGTTCAGAGCTGCATCTGTGTAGCTGTCCATGACAGCGGCCTACTCATCCTGTTTCTGCTTTGTTTCATGAGAGAAAAGGGCAATAAGGGAGAAGGATGGGGGAGAAGTAAATCAAATGTCAATCAAAGGTTCTTACTGAGTGCCTTGGAAGAAGAAAGGACTGCATTTACCCGTGACTTTTCAAAAGTAGCACTGGATTTTTGTTTCTCTTCCTGGTTGGACAAAAAGGAGAAAATTGCAGGAGGGGGAATTTCCATTTCTGGTTCACAAAAATGTGCTTAAATTGCAAACAGTGCAAGTCTTGTGCTATTCTAGTGGTTTATTTACAGAGAAAGGTGGCCTTGGGTTTAAGGTACAAAAGTGAAAAGTGAAGGATACAGAACTTCTTTCTCAGAAGCTGCATATCTTCCTTGGGGAGATAATACAGGTGATTTAAATTCTATCTGTATAACTGCCAGAGTACATTTATTCTTTATAGCGGTATAGTGAGACTAATTTTATTAATCCTTTGGAGTGCTTAGAGGGCAGCTGTGTTAGATGTACAAAATATTAGTACTTGCAAATGTTCTAGACACCAAAATACATAAGAATAGGGCAGTGAACATGATACTGCAGGCTGCATACTGAAAACCATAGGAGTGCTAATTGGTAATAAGACTATTAATTCACATGAGATAGTCTACACTGGCATCTGACTGTTTGACTTTTATAAATGTTATGGTTTAATTACTACTACTTGGTGGGTCTGAGGGTGTTCTACGGACTGGTAAGATTTGATGTGATGTGTATGAAAGGAATGGGCAATATCTTGCCTAAGACAGCTATGTCTCTAATTAGTTTTTCCCCTTTATGAACATAACAGAGCTTCAGAAAGATTGACACTTTGCATGAAATGTTGGCATCACCTTGCTTTTTTTTCTTTCTAATATCATGCATGTGATGAAATTTAAACGACCTCTCTATTTGACAGTTTCAATGAAAATTAGGTTCTCTAAATAGCATTGTCCCCTAATGAATATTTGGAACAAGAGAGCTCCTGTAAGTAAGTTTTTTAAAAGGCTGCTAATCTTAAAATTGTTTATTAAGTTGTTAGTAGTAATCTATTACACCATGTACATAAAGTGGGAAATTTTAGGATAAAAGTCTTTATCACTGAATTCTAAGCTACATTTCATTACCAGTTTTTCTTATTTTCAAATCTGTTCCCCTTCCTCTCATATCACAGGAGGAAAACCCCCACTTCTTTAACGTTTAATGGAGAATGAAACTGAAATTCAAATAATAATGAAAATTCTATTAAGGAAATTACTGGTTTCATCTCCCCCATTTTCCTGTCACCCAGGTGGATGAGAGGCTAGGAACAGGCAGAGGGGTGAAGATGTCACATAATGGCAAATATGCTATGGTTTCATCTTTCTAACAACTCCATACAAACAAACAAAACCAAACCCAGAACAAAACCTCAAACCTGTCAGAGTTGTTCCTATTTGTTTGCTGTAGAAAATAAGCTTAGAACTGAAGCTTTGCTCAGAAGTAAAAGATATAACTTCTGTCTGAAAAGCAAGAATATCACTAATCAGATAAAATTGCCTGTGAGACAGCTAGACCCCTGTTCAAACTCTGTTACAACACTGTTTTCCTGCTCCTTAATCTATCTATACGACTTATTTACCTATTAGAGCATGATAACAATATTTCAGTTAATCAGTCAAAATTCAATTTTAGTAAAGCAGTTAAGATGGAGAAAAAAAAACCAACTTTAAATGTGTCTAAGTAGAAGGATTACAGGTATGATGTGATGATTCACCTCATAAGGCATGAAAATTTTTTTGAGAACAGCAGAAAGGTAATAACCAGCAGGAAAGCCACATGGCAAAGAATAGTAGAAGATACCTAAATTGGTGATAATCACCAAATGGCTGATGAGCCATACCCCACCTGCAAGAAAGTCTTAACAGGGAGAGAAAAAGCCAAATCAAAGATTTGCTTGTTAGCCAATTTGCATGGCTTGGTGCAGCAGTTCAGTAATGCTAGTTTGACTGACTTATGTGTGATGGACTCACAGGAGCAAGATCAGTTTTCTGATGCAAATTTTAGTCTATACTGGAAAGTAGCTGGCTTTCTACTGCCAAATTCCCCTTTATCTAGGCCCTGTCGTACAGGGACTGGAACAATCTGGGCTGGGGGACTGCTGCAAACAGCAAGGAGTAGATTTGGAGAGGGGATCTTGTAAAAGACTTCTGGATGGGTTGGAGAGCAGCATCCCTCACAATTATAATGTGAAGGCAGTTATACTGTGGTCATTTCCATGGAAAAGACCTTGGCCACGTGGGAGATGATCCTGCCCGAGGAGCAGGATCATTCCAGCTGGGGGTTGTGCTAGCATGAGGAAAGTACTCCCTGGGCTACAGGTTCTTTCTTGGGTGGTCTTGTTGCCACTATTTCGTTATTATTATTTAGAGTATGCTACCTACTTATGATTTTGGGAAATTATAGGTTGTTCAAAATTCAAGCCAACTTTTGTTTGTTCCTGAAGAGACAAGTTAGCTCCAGAATACAAGATGGCCAACCCAGATCTCAGCAATCAAGGTTAAAGGACAAAGATTATTTGAGGGCAGTAGCTATTTTTTTCTGGGTAGATAAACTACATACTTGGATCTGTCTTTTTCAATTCCATGTTGTGATGCTAAGGGAAGAAAAATTCTGTCTTGCCATTACATTCACATCAGCTTGTGTATATTAAGTCTTTCCAGCAGAGAAAGATGCCAGATAATATTTCCTTAGCATTTTGTCCATTCCTAATGAAATTTGGATTTATTTTTTTTTCCCTATTAAGAAGGTAAAAATTTTTCTTAAATGCTCTTATTTAATTCTTCAGAAATAAAATTAATTCAGTGTCTCTTTCCAGGAGCTTTTACAGTAAACTTCTGCAGAAACATTTGTTTTCGCTTTCTTTTGGGAAAGCATTGTATTTGAATGGTGAAATTCTGCCTATGCAAAGAGGGATTCATCAGCAGTGTTTTAAAAAAAGTTGTCTGATCAAATGAAAATCACTAAACTTTTATCTAACCTGAAAATGTTCTTCTCCATTACTGGATTTTCTATGGGGGAGAAGGCAGTAGAGAGACAGAAGATTAACTGGGTGTTTAAAGTGTGCAGTTCGGTGCTATGATAAATCAGGAGAATATAGTTGTGGGTGAAGTTTCAAGGTTGTCAGAAGTAAAAGAAATAGCTGGGTTTCTCACTGTTTGTCCTGTCCGCATCTGTCAGCTTCCCCCCAGCCCCCTAATGTGTCTGTATATTGAAAAAGCCTAGATGGAAATGGTTTTCTCTGTTCAGGAATTACATTCTTTCTTAAATATGGCTCTTCCAGATGTAGTTATGTTGTTACTCAAAGTCAGCTGGTTTTAGCTGAAGTTCTTAAAAGTGTCCTTAGTTTTTGCTACTTAGCATAAGACACGAAAAAAGATGTTATTTTGAGTGCAAAATATCAATACTTTCTTCAAGCCAGGTCTCTTAAGAATTGCTGGTACCTAAAACTAAAGATTCCTCAAATGCCACTGGTACGTATCTGTTGTAAAAAGAAATGCTCCTCTTCAGAGCACTTAGTGCCTGCTCTAGTATATAACAAAGCTTTGCATGGAAGCTTAATGTTTGAAAATTACTAATAGAGCAACCAGCTAAGGTGCTTAAGATAAAAATGTCAAGAGTTTGTTGCATTTTAGTTATTTTATGCCTTTTTCTTTGGGGGCTGGTCTGCAAGACAGTTTTTTAAAGGCTTCCAAAGTATTTCTAGTACTTACTATGAAACCCATTACTCATTTGAATGTACAAAAAAAGTGCTTAATATCAGTGAAAAGCATTCACTGTGCCATGTTGTTGATGACAAAATAGAAAAAAACTTACTGCAGTTATAGTATGTATTTATAGAAATTAAATATTATGAAAATTAGCTGCACAATTTACACAGCATGTGGAGAAACAGAGTTGACTGAAAAAAAGAATTTGTGTATTGTACACAGTTTGTAAAATCCACACCCAAACATACAAAGAGGTAAAAAAAAGGTACCTACTCATTTTAATATATTACATTTCTAAAGAAGTCACCTCATAATCTTCCTTCTGTTTGGAAAACTTGAAGTCCTTATTTACTGTAGTTCGTATGTTTTTCCTGTTTTGTAAAGCCACCATAGTATGTAACTTGCTCTCAAACTTTACTGAATAAATTTATCAGGTGAAATATAAGACATACCTAGAAATGTCCATATAACCTTGGCTTGTCTGACAGTGTAGTGATTTTTACAGTAGTTCATTCAAACGTGTTACGTAAATTTAATTTTCATAAGAAGTTCTGACGCCTTGCTTAAAACATAAGGTTTTAGCATGTGGTTTTTGGACGCACTTAGACATACTGCACTTCTTCATAAATATTTTGAAAAATGTAACTTCAGCAATTTCCTTTTATGGTCTTAAAAATATGTCTGATGTACACGTGCTTATCTTTGCACGTATGCTTGGGTTCATTAGTGCTTACCTCTGGCATTTTTATTGCTGGAGAAATAAAATCCAAGAATCATTTAAAGCGCGTACTTCAAGACGAAAGCAGTGATACTCAACAGGATTGTTTTCATGGGGGTCTTACTTATTGGAACATGATACCTGAAATCAGAATTATGTATCTGACACTCCATTCTGAAACTAAAAATATTTTTCACATTTATAATATAGTAATATAGCGATTGTAAGTGCTGTAGTAATAGCAATTGTTTCCTTTAAAAAAATAGAGATTATCTAGCATTCCTTTATACAGCCATGCCAAATTCAGATGAAAATGTGATAATCTATCATCTTTACTGCCAGTGTCTTTATCTAGGAGTTTTAGATAGAGCTAGAACTAACAGTTTTGTTTGTTTTTCTTAAAAAAAAAGTGGAGCTAAGGTGGTGTCATGCCCTCAGATATGTGAGAACATCATCTCAACAAAGTTCATGTTTGGAATGAATAGCCATTGCGTGGCAACTAGGCAGTTAGGATATTGTGCATCTGCCAAGTGCGTGTACAGTGATGAATGTCTGCTAAAAAGAAGTACAGACCTGTGATCCCCAAAGCAATGTTAGAATGGTCTTGATATTAATCAGTTTGTACTTGTAAGATAAATCTGTTGAACCTTTCTGACAGGGATGAAGCTACAACCCAGTATTTTAAAAAAAGATACATGTTCCTTTTTTAATTGGTGAAAAGTTACATAATTAATAGGTCTTTGGGATACAGTATTACTTGAGTAATGCTTAACGTGTGTTACACCCTGGGAACATCATTATACAGATAAAAGTCTGTCAAATCATCATTAATTTCTAGAGATTTTCAAAACCAAAAATTAAATTCAAGAAGTGCTTGGCTTAACAATATAAATGAGCATAAATTGTTTTCATGTCATCCTGATTTAGAATCGGGTAACTGACTAAGAAAAATAGATTTTTGCCCCTTTTTTTTCCCCAGAATTGTATCATTAAAGGTTTATTCCTGTTGCATTTGTTCACACATGGCAGACTGGTGTCTTTATATTTTGATCCTTTGTTTATTATGATTTTAATAGCTAAGGTTACATAGCGTTAATGCATTCTGGGGGGTTGAAATTAGAAATATAATTTCAATCTATAAGTGGTTTATTGTGTAGCTGAATTATGAAGTGGGTTTCTTCACATGTACTTTTAGAAACAATTTAGCTGTAGCTCAGATAAGATCAAAGTTTTATGCTTTATCATAAACTTGTAATTTTTAGAAATCAGTTTCCATCTATTATGTGGGAGATGTCCCTGCCCATGGCAGGGGGGCTGGAACTAGATGATCTTAAGGTCCTTTCCAACCCTAACTATCCTATGATTCTGTGTCCAACTAGCAGGGTGTAATTCAGAGCATTGCTCACTGTGAGGTGGCACTGCACTCAGTCTGTTCTGCATAATATTCTCCCTCGAGAGGTTTATAGAAACCCATTCCATCTACAGCATGAGTAGGTCCCTGAATCCTCCTTACCTTCTGATGAGGGGTACCTTTTTAAGAAAATAAGCTTTACAAGGTAAAAGCTCTTAGATCCATGTTGCGACAATGAGAAACTTTGTTGGCCTGACTTTCTGGGCCCTAATTCTGTGTTTTTTTTAATATCTTACCCTTTTTGTTAAAGCAAAAGTCATGGTGCTTTTTCTTTGAGGGAAAACAAACAATTGTACCTGCCTCCGGCATGGGCTTTGAGCTCTGGAAACCCTAAATACCAAGGCATGCAGTCTCCCCCACTTACTGTTTTTGAGGTTATTTCTGGTTTCGGAACCTGGATTCACATTGATTTTGTTTTCTGTACAGACTAATAATAGTCCTTTTCTTTAGTACTAGGTTTTCCTGGCTTTCATCAGTGGAAAGCTTGAAAAGGGGATAAACGAGGTGTAATTCCTTTCTTGGTTCCTAGGCTACACATCTCAGTGCTATCCTCTGACTAGCTAGTGGCTTTTCGACCGTTCTATGTTTAAAAATAATGCAGATAGTATGTTAGCATAGTTTTGTGTGCATTAAAAGGAAAAAAAAAGTAATACTTTATTTTCTATCATCATGAAGATTTTTATAGACATAATTTTTTTGTCAGTGAGAAAGTAATATCTGGTATCTAATTTTTATTACTTTATGAAGCTTAAGAGTAAATTTCTATTGTTTTCTGTCAAATCTATCTCAGGATATAAACATTCCTCTGTTAAATTACATTCATTATGATTACCATCCTGTTGCTACTGAAACAGGTACCATGCAAAGTTATAATACACTTATCAAATCTTAACTAGTGCAGCTTGTTAATGAGGTGGTGATCCATCCTTTCTGTCTTAAGACAATCAGCACAATGCATGACTATTTTAAGACATGGGTTGAATGGAAGAGGCATAGGTGAAGTGTTCTGCCAAGCATGTGTGGGCTGTCATTTATCTGAATTCAGAGACTGCAAATGATATATATTGTGATCATAGCGTTGTCTGGGGAACAGAAAAATAGACTAAAAAGTATTAGGTATTTTTGCCTACTGGATTTGCCATCAAACTCCAATTTTTTCACCCAGTATCCAGAGGTATAGCCTCCTCACTGCCTCATTTGCTCTGGCCCTTTATTTTCTATCTGTAATTCTCAGCTTCCTGTGGTGGGAAATGATCCTTAGCTTATGTTCCTGTCCAGATGCACTGTCTACTCAAGATCCAGTTGATCTTTGAGTTTGTTTTTTTCCAACTCATTAAAGTCTTGTCTCTTACAGTCTGTAACATCAAACTCTTCTGTCTTTTCTGTCTTTCCAGTGATTTGAGTCTTCTTTTCCTGCTGGTACATCAGTTTTCCAGTGGGCTGCCTCTTTCAAAACTATTGAATACTCAGAATTTTCCAACTGCGGGCATTTCCTGATGTAACCCTGACTTCATTCTTTGGGCCATTATTTCTTCTAGATGATTTCCACAGGATTGCTTTTCTTTCCAAGGCAAGAATGAAAGATGAATACTGCATCCAGTCTATCAGGAAATTACTTTCTTACCCTTCAAAATTTTAGACATTTGATAAAACATTCAATTTTGGTTCTCTTACGCAAAAGTTATATTGTGTTTATACATAATTAACATAACATATATATAATGTTTATACATATATATAATGTTTATGTATATTAATATTACATATTTATACATATATATTATGTTTATACATATATATTATGTTTATACATAATATGGCACTATTTACTGAGTCTGTTCTGGTGTTGATTATTATAAATTGTACCCAAAAAAAAAAAAAAAGTTCAGATTTTATGTGGCATTTATTCTCTTTTTTTCTCTTTTAATTGTATTTTTCATCAAAAGCTGTGAACTTTTCTTCTATTATTTTTGATATCTTCCTTTAGCTTAATTCTTCTCTTATGATTTTCCTTATCCTTCTTTTATCACATAATCTTCTTTTCTTTCTGTCTTATTTAATCCATTCTTCTATTTCATTATTTATTTGCTCCCCTTTTTTCACAGCTTGTTCTCCCTTCTTGTGACCAGGGGTTTATTGTGCCACTATATACACAAGCTTAGACACTTCATTAGGCTTTCTGGGAAGCTGGCTCTGATAAGCAGTGGGGAAAGTATCAGTTTCAACATGAAATTAACCCTTTCTCAACCAAATTTCAACCAGCAGATAATGGCAGGCTCTTGAGGGCCCTGATTAAGAAACCATGTCAACCTTGACTGTATTAATATGTAGGTAGCCTTTAGCAGCTACTCATGGAGCTGATTAAGGATTTAGGGCATAGTAGAATCTACCCTGATACAGCATGCACTCCTGCATGTGGGAGCAGCATGCCTGTGGGATACCAAAGACCCAGTAAGCATATCTGATGTCCAGAGAAAGATAATATTGATCTGTCTAATTGTATGACTAATAATATGGAATGCCTTCAGGTAGGATAGGTAAAAATCAGTAGGTGAAATGAGGGGATAAGAGTAAATCAAAAGGGCAATACGACTGTAGTGATAGGACAAGGGGTAACAGGTTCAAACTTGAACAAGGGAAATTTAGATTGGATATAAGGAAGAAATTCTTTACTGCAAGGGTGGTGAGGCACTGGAATGGGTTGCCCAGGGAAGTTGTGAATGCTCCATCGCTGGTGGTGTTCAAGGCCGGGTTGGACCGAGCCTTGGTTGGTATAGTTTAGTGGGAGGTGTCCCTGCTCCTGGCAGTGGGGTTGGAACTAGATGATCTTAAGGTCCTTTCCAACCCTAACTATTCTGTGATTCTATGATTCTATGATTTTTTGTCACCTATATCCATTAAGAAGCTGCTTAGACACTTTTTCTTTGGTAGAATTGCAGGACTTCAGTTACAGCCACTGGAAAGGATTCTATCCTTGATGTCTGCATTCAAATGCATCAATTTGCATTGTCTGTAATGGATTATGCTATCTAGAAATAAGCTGGTTTATATATATTGTTCAGTTGTGTCGTATATTGAATATATATTGCACCTTCTTTAGCATTGAGAAAAGTGATGCAACCAGCAGACTTCTTGTGCAGCAAATGATCAGCATATAGTTCTGCTAATATCAGAATTTGATTTACTTTTGGTGACTGGAAGTTTAATGCCATTTGATCTCATTCATACTTATTGAATATATACTACTTTTAATGGACTATATTACAAAGGCTGATAGCATTCCTAGAGGATTTTACATAGTTGATTTGTACTAGTGCAAACTGATTTTCCTTCTTGTGAGGTTTAGTAGAAAATTGACAATAGGGTTTAATAATTCATCTGGTGTTTTATAAAGACTGAAATAATGTCATCCTTTTGTTGACAGGTTTGGCTACATACCAACACCATTAAAAGCTGTAGGGATGCGAGTAAAAAATTATAAACCAGCCAGGCAATAAGATGCCTAGCAGAACACACATTGCTCTTGTAGAGAGTAAAATAGGGGTTGCCTAGATCGATCCTTATGATACCATAAACCATCTTGTCTCTCCCATGTGCTGCTGCTTTTCATCGAATCAAGAAAATCTATGACTGTTTTAATGGAGAAGTTCTGCTCTGGGGTTTTCATTCTATTTGATAACTCTGCAAAACCAGTCTCACTTTTCCTGTTCTCTGAAGTCTAATCTCATCTCTCTGCAGGGTATAAAAAATTCCTGCTCACTGCTGTAGGTGTATAACACAGGCTCACTAGTTTGCATACTCCCATTAATTTTCATAACATCTTATAGTAGGTACTAAGCCTATTTTTACTGGTTGGGAAAATAGTAGGACAAATCATCCATATCCTTACAACTGTGGAAATATAAAGAAGATGAAAATCTAGGTCCGTGAATATTGTGGCAATGGTCTTTGGAGGACGGGTGGAAGTTGAATTCTGTGCAAAAGTAATTATTTTGTTAGTAATAATGCATGCAGCACTGTTCACCTGGGCAGGATCTGTTTCTGTGTACATGGAAGGAAGGCTGTGCCGCTTAGTTACTGCACTGCATCTGGATACTACACCTGTATCTATTATGTGTACCGGCAAACTCAACCTTAAAAACCACCAACAAAAAGATGAAGTTCATGACTTCTGCTTGATTCTATTTTACTTAAACTTATTAAAATGACAGTTTTCTAATGTTTTGCAGTTGGGTGCAGCATGCAAGCATGTCCCATACTGGATGTAACTGGCTTCTTCTTTTAGATTTCAGATATGTTAATGTTTTCATAGTCATCTGCTTGAGTTCTTGCTTTATATATGTCAGACAGAAAAAAACAAAGCAATATCTTATTATACTATAGATGAAATATTCTTCAGATACACCTTTTAATGTGATAAAACTTTATGTAAAAATGAGTTATTTCATCAACAGTGACAGTAAATTCTGATGTTTGCTTCAAAGATTTAACCTGTGGGATAGTGCTTAATACCATCTTTAAAGATCAGGACTTCATTAGGACAGGTATTTAATCATACTTCTTGAAAGGGAAGTCATCTCTATCCCTCTTTTATAGCCATAATTAAACTCCTCATTGGCAATTTGAAAGGTGCTGAAGGACAGTATCTGCAGGACTTCAATGTTTTCAAAGTTATTTTGTAATAGGATTTTGTATTTTGTCGTAGGATTTCCACACATTTAAATTCCTTGGGGGGGAAATAAAGGAAGCCATGTGTATTTCCACAGCAGTTTCATGCTCAGATGATTTTTCTCTAGTAATTTTAGTTAAAACTTCTGCTCTTTTATTGCAAAATTAGCCATTTTTTTGTTTCAGGGGTAGCATTTGGCTTTCATAAGACAAAGTTAATGCCAGTGGTGTATAAATATAGCAGCAGCTGAGAAAGAATAATTAAGTCTAAATTTTGCTTGCTTTTCTGTCATACCAAAGATCTTTGAATGACAAGTGTTCAAAGCATTAGCAACAGCAGATAAACTCTCAGGAAGAGTTTTACCAGTACCCAGTGTCCATCAGAGTTAACCTTGAAAGCCATCATCTTTCATTCAGATTTTCATCTCATAGAATCATAGAATAGTTAGGGTTGGAAAGGACCTTAAGATCATCTAGTCACAAACCTCCTGCCATGGGCAGGGACACCTCCCACTAAACCATGTCACCCAAGGCTCTGTCCAACCTGGCCTTGAACACCGC
>JARCZZ010022904.1:0-10796 GCA_030323915.1 Brotogeris chrysoptera
TTGTATTTCTCTTGTATTATTACTGGTGGTAGCAGCAGTGATTTGTGTTATACCTTAGTTACTAAACTGTTCTTAACTTGTGCAAGTTGCATTCTTTTGATTCTCCTCCCCATGTGCCCGGGACTGGGGGAAGAAAGAGGGGAGTGAGTGAGTGAGAAAACTGCATGGGTGGGGGTCTTAAACCACGACAGCTGTGCTTCCTTCAGGATGTCCTACAACGGCACATCTGTTTCCCACATTCTTCATGAAGAAGAAGTAAGCGATTCAGTTGTGTAGATCCACAGTACATTTACAAAAAAATACACAAGCTTTCCAACAAGCTTTTTGTGCCCTTAATAAAAAAAAAAAAAAAGAAAAAGAAAAAGAAAAAAAGAGAGAATCAATAGTAACAAAATCTCCACAAAAGCCAAGCAAAACTGAAATAGCATAGGGTACTGGCATTAAGGCGGAAATTGTAGGTTCTCAAGGTGAGAAATGCTTTTTTTTTCTGGTTTTCTGTTGAAAAAATGCAATTGAACAAACCAAAACACTTTCAGCTGTAACTGACAGGATGGTATTGAAGAGCAGACCTGACTCTTTTCCTCTTGGCTGCTGGGCCAAACAGTTCAAATACTTCAAAGTATTGAAGTGACAGTTAGATGAGAGCTTTGCTATCAGGGATACACCAAGATTGTATTTGTTATTTTTCTGTTTTTATAACTTTGTTTTCACTTTTGAAATCCAAGACTTTACCTTTCCTTGGTGGAGTAAATACGGAGGGTGGCTATTAAAATCTTACATACTGTGAGAATCAGATTTTACAAAAATGAGATACTCTGCTTGTCCAGCTGTCACTAGTCATGGCTTGTGAAAACAGAGCCCCTGGGAACATTTGTAACCCAAGATTAGTTGGGGAATCACTGGCCCTCAGCAGAAGGAAGACATGAAGCTATTGAGGGGCTCCAGAGGAGGACCACAAATATGGTCAGAGGAATGGAACACCTCTCCTGTGAGGAAGGGCTGAGAGTGCGGGTGTTGTTCAGCTGGGAGAAGAGAAGGCTCTGGAGAGACATTATTGCTGCTTTTCAGTTCTTTAAAGGGGCCTGTGAGAAAGATAGACTCTTTAGCAGGGCCTATTGTGGTAGGACAAAGAGTGGTGATTTTAAACTAAAAGAGGGAAGATTCAGGTTAGATGTGAGAAAAAAATTCTTTACAATGAGGGTGGTAAAATACTGGCACAGGTTGCTCAGAGAGGTGATAGATGTGCCATCCCTGCAGACATTCAAGGCCAGGCTGGATGTGGTTCTGGTCAACCTGATCTAGTTGAAGATAACCCTGCCATTGCAGAGGGATTGGACTGAATGACCCTGAAGGTCCCTTCGAACCCAAATTTTTCTATGATTCTGTGATTCTGGGGACTTCAGCTGCTATCTATGTGCATCCAGCGAAATACCCCACTTCAGGCAAAGACCAAAGTATCCAAGACAAGGAGCACCAGCAAAAAAGCTGTCATCCCCACAGATTAGCTCAGTAACAAACACTGCTAAAGAGGGGGCAAAAGTGCAGAACGATTCTAGCAATGAAATTGATTCTTATTCATCTGAGAAACAGACTGGTTACTCTTACCAGATTAGAATAGGAAAACATATATTTTTTATTCTTTAAGTAGCACAGTGTGTTACTAAATGTCAACAAAGCAGAAAACTTGGACCGCTGGCTCTAGACTATTGACTGATGAGGTTGTTAAATGTAGGATTCTGGGTAACTCCTTTGAGATATGGTGAATGTCCAAAAGATTGAACAGAGAAGACAGTAAACAAATTTTTCAATATTTACAGGGGATAATGTGCTGAAAATGTAACTATAGGTCTGTCAATTTAATGCTTACCCAGGGCAAAATCTCAGGAAGGCAAAACAGGATGCGTTCAATAAAGAATTAAGGATGAACAGCCTAATTAATACCAGACCTCATGGTCTACTGAAAGATAAAACTTAAACAATAAATAAGTTGCATTTTTGGTGGGATTACTAGCCTGGAAAAATGTGCTTTTGTTACAATAGCAGAGTTATACGAGGCCATATAACTTTCTCATTAAAAAAGAAAAAAAATGGACTATTCAAACTTCAAAGTCAAGGTTAGCAAACGTAAAAAAATTAGTAGAGATATTTAAAAAAATTACTAAATGGGAATGATCTTTAAAAAATAACATTTCTGTTTGGTTTTTCTTATCCAAATATAGTTCAGGGGAGTTCATGGATGGGGAGGGAAGGCAAGCTTGTGGTTGGCATTGACTGAATGAGAGATAACGATAGCTTCTAGAGACAGATTTAGATGGCAGGAAAATCTTGGCTTTCCTTCTTTTAATTAAAGAGCTAGGTGCAAAGATCAAACAGCTAGGAAAAGGGAATGTAGTCTGTAAGTGAAATAAAAACTGAATTAATGTTGGCAAGAAAAAACCCACCCTTTTTTAATGAGAGCAGACTGCAGACAGTTCAGATGGGATCCCTAGAATATTTTGAAATTTAGAAAGCCTTTAATGAGAGATTGGAGAAGCCCAAGTGAATTTTCTCTCATCTTCAAGTTTGCATTTCTACTCAGTCACAGCAGACGCTCCCCCTCTATCAGTGCCAGCATCTGCTGAGTGCCTGCCCATGATCACTGGGACTGAGGTGACTCCTTTAAGGCCAGGACAAGACAAGACATTTATTTCAGATAACATGAGACACTTTCAGGTTCCTTCTCCACAGCTCAGGGAGGAAAACAAGCAGTTCAGTCCTCAGATGCACTTAAGATAGCATTAAGGGTCCTGCAGAGCTATCCGTAATTGCCTAAGGGAGCAAGCAGACAGAGAGGAAAGACACCATGGGTAGCGATCAAGAAGGCCAAGACTCTCTGATGCTAACAAGAAAGGAGGGTGAAGACAAAGGATCAACTCTAAGATTTAGACAAAAAGAAAGAATTTGAGATATAAACAGTTTCTTAAAAGAAATGTATTAAAGTGTAGAAATATTGTCAACAAGCTGCAAAATAAAAAAAAAAAAAAGAGGGTAGGAAACAGTTAAAGTTAATTGGGGCGCAAAAAATTTGGTTTAAGTCTGCAGGATGAAGCAACGACTCTTTCTTTGGTTGTGAGCTGAAAGTGGAAAATGCAGGCTGGAGATAGCAGAAGATGAAAATGGCTACAGACATTGGGAGACCATGGCAGGACAGGTGAGGTTCACAAGCACCTCTGGAGGTCATCTAGTTCAATCTCCCTGCTCAGGGCAAGGTCACCTACAGCAGGTTGCTCACTACTGTTCAGTTCGGTTTTGTATATCTTCAAGGATGGGACCCAGCAGCCTCTCTGGGCAGCCTGTGCCAGTGCCTCATCACCCTCACAGTACAAAAAAAGGGAGGTTGTGTGTTTAGACAGAATTTTCTGCATTGTAACTTCTGTCCATTGCCTCTTGTCCTGTCAGTGGGCACCAAGAAGAGACTGGCTTCATCTCCTTTACTCCCCTTCTTCCAATATTTACCCACATGGATAAGATCCTTCTGAGTCTTATATTCTCCAGGCTCAACAAGCACAGCTCTCTCAGTCTGTCCTGCTACCAAAGATGGTCCAGTCTCTTCATCTTCTTGCCCCTTTGCTGAACTCTCTCCAACATGTCCACATCTTCTTGTACTGGGGAACCCAGCACTGGATCCAGAAATTCAGATATGTTTCACCAGCGCTGAGTAGAGGGGAAGGATCACCTCTCACCTCACCATTGGCAATGCTCTTCCTAATGCCGACCCATAACAGAATGGGAAAGGATGGGACAAGTAGGGGAGTAGGGGACATAGAAATGAGTCAGGAAAACACATCTGACTCCCAGATAAGAGAGCAAAATGTCTGCAAAAGAAAAAAGTTAAGGTGAAGCAGCAAATAGCAGTAGCATTTTTTTTTCCATTCTTTCTCCGATAAGATAGGCAGAGAGTTTGCTGATGAAGGAGGCAAGAGTGCCAAAGGAAAATCCATGGATTACAGGCACCCTATTCAATTCAGCTGGTGAAGTAGAGCAATTTAACAAGACAGGGAGCATGACTGAAGGGAAAGGGGGAGGAATGCTTAACAGAGGGAACAAAAGTGATTTCTGCTAGGAGCAGGACTAGAGAAAACAAATATATGGAAGTGTAAGGGAGTGAGTACAGAATATGAGGAAGCTGCTAGGAAAGACTACAAAGCAAATAAGAGTCATGGCATGGGCCATAATAGGAACGTTCAGCTCTTGGGCTAGATAAAAGCACATGCTTTCTCACTTCACATGAGTTTCTATTCTTTTGCATAAAACAGAAGGGCCATAATAGCCGGTATGTTGAGAACTAACCTAAAGAGCCCAGTAGTTACGATATTCTCCAACACAGGAGACTGGGATTTTGATTTCTTGAACCAGAGGTGTGAACTGAACTTAGATGAGTACTATAAAATATAAGTTATGCATTTGGGTCCCTTTCTAGACTTTCTAGCTAGTAATATTCTGCCTAAGTGCAGCACATACCAAAAAGAAGATACACATACCGAATACTATCATATCTAAGGTTTTCTGTAAATCTGAAATATTTTTAAGAATAAAAGCTGACAATGACTGTAAATTGAATAAAGCTGTCCAAATGTACAAATATTGAAACAAAATAAAGAGATCCAAGTGCATAAAACTCTTTACCAGGTCAGTGGTTAAGAAAATTCAGTAACAGCTACCTGAAAATTGGCAAGTTTGAACCAGGAGTCAGGCAGGTATTTTTAAAAGCAGGGATAGTTAAGCCATTGGAACTTTTAGATACATAATAGAGAATCAATCTTGTAAGTCCTTAAATGAATATTGCATTTCTTCATAGGAAGGTAGTGTCTGATTTAGGCAGACCATAAAATCTAAACATAGGAATCTTGCTGTCAAGTTATATTGGAATTCAGAATAGCTGATTATAATGTTTTAGTCAGTTTGTTAAAACAATTTTGTCTCAGAAATGAAAAAGCAAAAGGGTTTCCTTTTGCAACTTCCAGCCCCATACCACTCTCTGTTGGAAGGTTTGTTTCTGAAATAGCAAGGAGATCATCAGTGAAGATTATATTGAGAAGACAACGATTTTCAAAACAATAAAAATAACCTCCAGTTACTGTTATATAGTAAGAACATCTGGGTTTATGCCACTGCATACTAGGTAATTGTTTTGGTTGCTGTAAATTATAACTAGAGGAACCTATTTGTATTTGGAAACCTTTATCAAAGTTTTACTCTAACAGGAAGATAGCAAACATACTGAACTATTGGTTCCTGAGTCTTGACAGCCATGAAGCCATTTTCTTAGTCTATTGCCAATTCATTTCATTATAGACCCTTTAAAGAGATGTCAAGCCTTCAAGCTTAAAGTTTTTCAGGATGTGTGTGTGGGGAAGTGGTAATTCTGAGATACTAGAAGCTTTCCAACAGGATAAGAACAGCATTTCCCAGACATCCTGCTAACATCAATTTGTGGATGCTATAACTTCTTATCATCTCCATTGCAGGCCATAGTTCTCAAACACTCTTCCTGGGCCACTGTTCATATAGATTTGTTTGTTCTGTTCAGAGAGATAGGAAAGGAAAAATTCAGATACTTTGCCATTAAAAAGGGCTGGAATACTAAATGTCTGAAAGAGTTTGCAGAGAGCATTTCTGATAACAGATTGAAATGCTGGATAAGGGAAAGCACTTTGAAGATTATAATCAAGCTTCGTCTTTGAAGACAACTAAAAGAAAGTAGACAAGCTTAATGGAAGAGGTTACTCAGGGTGACTTGCCATTACTGTTTCTGAATGTGGAAGTAGCAGACTTACAAAAAGTTGTTTTTTGTTTTTTAGGTTTGTTGTTGTTTTTTCTTTGATACAGAAACACCAACATGATCACACTTAATTTTAACTTGTCAGTGACCATTGTGACTTCCCCTCCCACTTAGACTTTGTCAGCAGGGTCTAGGGTTATTATATATCAAGTGCGGAGAGGCTGCAGGTTCACTACTTCAAAAAGACTATAAGACTTAGTATCACTTGAATACAACACAAGGATCTGATTAAAGCAAAGAAATTTCCTTTAAAATACATGTGCGTGCATGTACATATATCCCACTCTGCAGATGTTTAGCCCAGCCCTGACAACTACTGAAGGAGGTTGGGTGAGGGAGTCCTTGGAGGAAGATGTGAATTTCATTTCCAAAGCAGCAGTCTGCTAGCACAGCCAAGTACCACCTGCAACACAGTGCCATTGCGTAGGTATGTAAGTGTCTTCCTACAGATTTTTCCCCGTGTCAGATACTTTAAAAATGGGTAAACCACAGAGCATTACTGAGATATCCAGTATTTCATATTAACATCAACTAACTAGTAGAATAAATGATGTGAAGAATTCTTTGAGGAAAAGAGAGCTCAGGGCAACTGCAGAAAGTCCCAGAGGCAAAAGGAAACATAGCACCAATCGTGGTTCAAATGAAAACTTCAGGTGATCAATTATAAAGTTTCCATTTTGCACGGGTTATAGAAAAATATCATGGCATGCCTGCACACTGAGAAAAACTGCACAGGAAACCTTTAACTTTGCCTAAGATGTACTTATAAATGCTGCAGCTAATCTTTCATGTTTGCGTGGTTTATGTAACATGTTCTGTGGATGCTTCATTTCCATTAGAAATACCTTGGTCATGCATATGGCTTTTAGAAATCATTAAAATGTTGTCTCCTGCAGAAACAGGGATATATAAATTAAATTCAGTTAGACTAGAGGGACAAAGAAAAGTAAGAAACTAAAGCTAACGTTGGAATAGCTTTCCTCACTCATGTAACAGAAGTTATGAAGGCAAAACAGGCAAAGTGAAAAACTGGTATATCATATCAGAGATGTGGGAGAAATCAAATAAACTTCAGTGTTATTTCAAGTTTTATTTATTTCACGTGTTGCATTTTTTTAAGAGCATATTTAAAATATCCTGTCTACAGCACACACATTTTCTCTTGAATATCTGCTGTTGAATACAATGGTAAAACAATTCCATGAAATCTCCAAAAACACAAAACAAAAAAACCACTTCTTCCTCCTACCCCAAAAGAAAACCTTCTACCTGGTTCTTCAGTTTGAGTCTCTGAGACAGTTTTGCCTGGATATAGAGCAGTAAGTAAGCACGATATTACTGCAGCTTCTGCAGCCACTAATGTTTGCTTTTTCTGAGATCCCAAAGGCTGGGATAATTACATTCTGCAAGAGGCAAAACAATTTATATAACCCCCCACACACACATTCTCTTATTAAAAATTAAATAGGACTTCCATAATCAGCTGCATCAAACGTGCGTGAAGAATGACAGCTAGAAAGCGGTCTCCACAAATTGCTCGTGAAGTGGGTGTGAAGCTGAAGTCAGGGTAAGAAAAAAAAATCACAGTGATGAAAGAGCACTTTCTTGGAGCTTTTACAAAGTCATTTGGTCCAGGCCAGATAAAAGTGAGTATTTATCCAATACCCTGAAACAAGAGGGAGAAAACAGAATTAAAAATTACCTTTTGCAGCAGAACCAAAAGTCAAATTCAACTTCTCTAGGATGAAGTCCACTGGAAAATAAAGTCCCTTTTCTTCCAACAGGTTTTAGCTTTTAATTATGTAAAGCCCTCATGAAGGGATTTCTAGTTTTTGTAAATTTAATTCACAAAATGTCCTAATTGTCTGCTGACATATTAATAACTTTGAAAAACATATTTGAAGCAAGCTGAAATGTGTCTTCAAAACAACAGTTAAACAACACTTAAAAAAGTGCACACATCCATAATTCTTGTACAGTTCATATGTAAATATATTATTGGCATTGTATATACTGTGAAAAACAACAAAGAATGCCTGATTTGAATTCCTCCAGCTGCCCACAGTTTACAAACCCTAAAAGTATTGTGGGCTGAAAAAGATGGCCATTTCTTCTCCTGTGGGGACCTGCCTGTATTTGTTTGTTGTCATATCTTTAGTGAATTTGAATTAATTTTTATTAACAATTTTACACCTCATAAAACTGAAAAGACAACCAATGAGAGGCCAGCAATATTATTTAGATACCATCTTCAGAATACAACCCTGATGCAAAAATACTAAAATAACTGTTGAAGCAGAAAATGAGGAAGAAAGTCGCAGAATACCTGCATTTGTGGCAGAAGGGTTGAAAGCAAAGGCCTTCTTAAAGTTTGATTTTTTAAAATTCCTCTTTATAAAATCCTAGTTCTCAAAAAAAAAAAAAAAAAAAAGTTATGTCAAAGCCATCTCCTAAGGCAAGAATAATATGTGTCAGTGCCTGAACTTGTTTTCAAAGTCTCCAAGCCTAGAAGTAAGGGCCCTTCAAAAATCTTTATTTCAGAACTGGGAATCAGGGTAAGGAATCCTTTTCAGGAAAGAACAAAGGTGCAGAGAGCCTTAAGAAAAGGTAATTTGAAAACAGAGGTCCTGATTTCTCTGATTCAATAGGGGTGTTCTACAAACAGCCTTCACTGATACGAATAGTCTTTTTGCCAATGGGAAATAGCATGAAGAATGCAGCACACAAGAGAGTCACACTTTCAGTTAAGAAAGTCCACTGAAAGTTTGCAGAATTGCCTCCTGCATTTCCAGCCACATTCCTCAGCTGCCCAGGTTTGTCCACTCACAGTCCACAACACAGAGAACATGGCTGCATTGAAGTTTCAGCCTAAATATCAAAGCATCCCTAACACATGCTTTCCATGCCATGAGCACTTCCTCTGACTTGAAATACATGTTCTGCAGCTCTGTATGAAAGAAAGTGTTTCAAAATAGGTATGTGCCATTGCATGGTCCCAAACACAGAGGTGGAAAGCATTTATTTTAAGATCCTTTCTCCTGTTACTTGAAAATTAAACCGTGTAATCTGTCATAATTAAATTCCAAATATGAAACTAAATTAACACCAGCATTGGTACTAAAAACAATGAACACATTCATTACTCTTACCTTTCTTCTCCTTTATTCCAAGTAGTTTGGGCTCCTGGATAAAGAAAAACAAATGCATTAATACAGTACAAGGTACAGTACAACCATGTATTTATGCAAGGAATTATGGCTATCCAGTGGAGTGGAGCTTTCTTGATTATTGGGTGCCCTTTCCTGTCTTTTGAAACTCCACTTAAAACAAGTAAACCCTTCTGCAAGATTCCAGTTCTAGTAATAAATATTTCTTTGATTTGAACTCAATATGAATAGCATGACGTATTGATTCAGGAGATAAACATATCTTGCTTTTGTTGGTAAAAAAATCAATCTAGAAATGTTCCAAATATCTTCAGATGCCTCAATCCTTTCTTGTTCTCACAAAGTTTGAAAGAGTGAGAAGTTTTTACTGTTCCTATCTGGACTCCTACTAATCTCTTTTAGGATAGGATTTTCAAAAGAAAGAGTGATTGAACTCAAAGCCAAGCCAGGCAGTACACATCTGCATATGCTCTTTGAGTGCTTTGTCAGAGGGAAGTCATTAAACTTAGCTATGGCATGCTTGTACCTACTCCTCTGAGGTTTCTATATTGATGCTGATACTTCTGAGTAGTGTATTTACTGCCATCCTTCTGCCAGGAAAGACATGCACCTTACCCTCAGCTGAAAACTCCAAAACAAGTTTTAGGAAAAAAATAATAATCTTTTCAACTCAGATTGTACATAGACTAAGCAGGTTAAAGCTAAGTTAGCAAACCACATTCTTTGTTCAAACAAACATAACCATTGTGGATTGCACTCTGGAACTTTTTCATATAAATATTCTATTCTCAACATGCACATATAAAGTAAAAGATTTTTCTTTGTGTTGGGAAACCAGCATTTTCAGTGCCACTTTATCCATATAAAAGTTCATTAACACTTGCATTAAAGACTGGTTCTGTGTGGAAAACTGTGGTGTGCATCCTGTCCTTGTAATTTCAGGGATCTTTGAGCTATGGCTCTTTGCTGTGCAATAGCTAACTTCATGACACACTCCCTCTCAGAACGGTAGCAAACAGCATAAATCAAGTGCTGGCTGAGGCTCCAAGGAAACATTCCCATGGATCATGCTACAAGACCTAAACCAAGTGTAACTCACAAATCATGTTTATTTTAAATAGTTTTATCCATAAATCATGTTTCCTCAAAACAGATTTATCCAGCACTCATTGAGTTCCTATTCTGCACATGAGAAAGGAAAAGAAGAGGGTTTTTTGCCAAACTGCACCTGCGTATTCAGGGCACAGTTGCTTCACCCAACAAATATCTAGAATTATGCATCCACAGAAAGGGTAGAGTCAGCATCCAAAAGAGCATTTCTCATTCTTATGCATCACACCAAGTGTAATGGAGACATGAAAGGAGAAGGTGTAATATGTCATGTTGCTTCCTAGATTCTGGGTTTACTATAACTCAGAGAGTTTCAACAAGACAACTAGTACTTCATTAAAGAAGAGTAGACAAATAAATATCATATGTTCACCATGTGACCTCTTCTCATTAATAAAATAAGCAAAAAGGTCCCTGACAGTGCTCCATTTTCACACAAAAAATAAGCAAGGGCTCTGTTATAGGCTTGCCATGCATCAGTACTGGGTCTTTACAAGTCCTTCCATTCCTGAATATGGTCAAATCTCTTGAGGAGTTAATACAGAAATGTGCGACTGTTTTAAAGTTATTATTTTGTAAAAATTGAAGTGTTTTAACATTTAAATAAAACTGATAATTAGTGCTGTGTCATGGGTTCAGCAGCAGCAGTCATTTTTCTCCTTCTTGGTAGCTGGTGCAGCACTGTGGTTTTGATTTTG
>JARCZZ010022907.1:2650-21848 GCA_030323915.1 Brotogeris chrysoptera
CATTCTTTTGATTCTCCTCCCCATCCCCCTGGGACTGGGGGAAGAAAGAGAGGGGAGTGAGTGAGTGAGTAAAACTTTGTGAGTTATTAGCCTGGGTGAGGCTTAAACCACGACAGTTCTTTATGGTGCCCAACGTGGGGCACGAAGGGTTGAGATAAAGACAGATTGATAGCCACTTGTCACTGCTGCTGCTGAACCCATGACACTGCCAAGGGCTTCTAGCACTGTTGAGCTGTAGAACTGTAAATGCAGCATCAAACCGACCAGCTGCTTTGGCTTACTGTTCCCTTTACTGTGTTGTATTTTCCTGCTGCCGTCCTTTAGCTCTGAGAGGATCTGTAGGAAACGTATTCAGAGAGCTGAGAAAGGCTCTCTTTGCCGGGAAACAAACCAACAATCCAAACCCACCTCCATCCTTACTCCGAGCAGCAGCGTGGTGGTGTAAGTCCCTTGTATTACCTGGCGAGATGGCCATGGTCCCTAAAGACCTCGTTAACATGACACTGCCTTTCTGTGGAGGATACAGGACAAAGATGTGGAATCTGCCTTTGGTACTAGAGCAAATGGAAGCCTCCCCCTTGTCAGAAAGCTGTGCTTATGGCTTTACCTTGAAAGCCAAGTCATGGCAGTTCATGCTTCTTGGTGAGAACAAAGAGGTTTAGCTTTTAAAATGCTTCAATGCTTGGTTATGAAGAGCTTCACCTTACTTCTCCACATAGTTCCTTGTTACCAGATAGTACCATGCTTACCTAAGTACTTCTTTTTTCTTGCAGTTTATCACGCAATCTACTTGGAAGAAATGGCAGCCTCAGAAGTCACACGCAAGCTTGCTTTGGCATTCAATATTCCTTTGCATCAGATCAACCAGGTTTACAGACAGGGTCCCACAGGTATCCACATCCTTGTTAATGATCAGGTAATGGACATCATTACATCTTCTTGCCGTTTTATTGATGAATGAGGTCCGGGTGGCGGATTTTCCTATGCTCGCTTCTTTACGAGTGCTTTGTTCTAGGATTTTCTGGTATTTATTCTTCCTTTACATTACAATAAGCAGAAGGATCCTTTAAGTGTCATTCTTCCCCTACCTGTATCAATTTAAATTACAAGAAGAGAAAGGCAAGGGGTCTGTATAGTTCTGAGATGCTGCACTAATGACTTAGAATGTATTCATTTTGAACAGAGAGCTTTTCACTACTGCTGCACTCAGCTTATTCAAGCACCTGCCACACGTTTAGAGTGTGAAGATGCAGCCAGCAGTAGCAGGCTCCAAACTGGTTGTCACACGATTGACGGGCCGTAGTTGGACAGTGACGTGTTCTAACTTCATTTGTTACGTGCTTGTCACTCGCTGACTAAAGCCAGGAATACCCAATGCTTGTAAGGGGCTGTGTTTGGTGTCTGATGTACACGGTTGGTATTGGTTGTACTCGGGTTTTTAAACCTTCTTTTTGCTTTTGTAGATGGTTCAGAACTTTCAAGACGAAAGTTGTTTCTTATTCACCACAATAAAAGGTACAGTCTGAAACACAACCGTGTAGTCTGTCAGGGAGCTGCCTTTAGAGGAAAATGCTGGTCCAGGAACTCCCCAGGCAGAGTAAGGGCAGCTGCAGAGAAGGCTGATGTGCAGCCACATCAAGATCTGCATACAGCAGAAATGGCAGCAACCCCCATGTGGTCAGAGGGGTGGAATCACTTTAATTGTACCTGCAGTCAGCTTTTCCTGTTTAAACCCTGGGGCTTCAGATGAATCCCACCCTTCCTGGGGTATCCAGTGTAGTTCTGGGAGAAGGTGCCAGTAAATTGCTGTAATCCTTGGATGAGTTTGGCCCTGTGCAAGTTTCACCTACAGAAACTGTCCCGGCTTTGAGGACCCACTTACAAACAAATGGTTAATCAGCACCTTTTTGTTCAGCAGCAGTAGGAAAACCTTTGCGGCTTTGTTTTCTCCTGCAGATGAGCTGTGGGTTTGAAATTGTTCCACTCAATCAGCAGTTGTGTATAGTTTGTGTAGGATGAAATCCGTTCAGGGAATGTTACAGCCCCATTTGTCTCACTTGTGAAGCCTTTGGGTGGTACTGCTCGATTCTAACCGTAAAGCCATAGGGGCTTTTGCTTTTAACAGTTTCCCTTTGGCTTTCTAGTTTAAGGCTGAGCATCACAAAATCGATGATTGGAAGTATATACTAAAGATTTCGATTGCTCTTGCAGTAGTTAACTTCATTTTGTCATAGTAAGTAAGTGTCACAGGTGAGGTGGGTTCAATATGTGGTAGGAAGTGAGCAGAAATAACTGCAGGCCAAAGGGATGTTTAAGAAGTTGCTCTCCGGGTGTTCAGTGTGAATAGCAAGTTATTGGTATTTAGCGTGTTTTGACTTTACTATTTCATAGTAGTCATGAAATACCCCTACACTGAAGTGAACCACTTCTACGCGGTAAAGCCTAAGCTCCTGCTTTGCTGTTTTGGGGCTTTGGCTGGTGTATTTATGGTTATTCGATTTATGATTTTTAACAACTTCTTTTCCAGCTGAAAACGGTGAAGGCTTCCATATAATTCTGAAGTGATGACACACAACCGCTAGATGATACTCCACCGCAGAATGAAGTCCTGCCTAAAGACTACAAAGATCGTCCAAAACCTTAGGATCTAACTTCACTGTTTAAGATGTTTCATATTGAAAACACAAAATGACCTTTCTAATGAGCTGTTTGATAGGTGAACTTTCTTATCACTGCCATAGCTAAGTGTCCTCGTGAGAGGTATAACGCCGTGACAGCTTACGTACAGGCATGAAAGACAATGTAAGCAAAGGTGCTTGCCCTTCACTGAAATAAGGCAACTTATGGCCAGTAGATACAGTTTTTAGAAGTGTTTTCTATTACCTGTATCCAGTTGGAGATGAATGTAAACTTATTTTGGGGCATTTACCTTTCTGTGCCAGTTTGTCTATTCCGTGCTTGTACCTGACGCCGGGTGTATTTTTTGATGTTAGCAGAGCACATGTTAACCTGTGTGGAGATGAGCAGTCAAGCTGATAGTGATCAGGTTGTTAGGTCCTTGAGAGTCAAGCTGTCAAAACAGCTTCCCGTGTAAATTGTGTATAAGAGTGTATGTAAGAAGTGTAAATGCCAGAAGAGGGCTTTTAAGAAGCCCTGGACAGATGCAATATATGCATGCAGCAAACTGCATTATCAGTAGTACCTTACTGGAGGGATTAATATAAATCCTATGAGGTACCAAGTAATTGTGTTTTGCTTTAACGGATTTAATGGAAAAGACTTGCCTATGCATCCTTTATGTTTAGTTCCTTAGGTTCTCTGCGGAGCACCGCTGCAGTTTTAACTCTTTGCTTGTACAGTTGTGGGGTTTAAGATACCGGCCGCGAGAGGTGGACGTTTGACTCACTGGAATTGTGCTGATGAGGGAAGAGGAGCCCCGGGGCTGGCGCAGCTTTCAGCAGCATCAGATACACCGCTTAAGAAATACTAAACCTGCTCCGTGTAACCCTCCTCCCCAGCAGGAAAAGGCCTCGCTCCAGCGGCTGTTATGGACAAGCAGTGTCTTACCTGTTCTGTTGCCCTGTCTTTGCCCGGGGAGCCGCGCTGAACCGCTGTTACATTACAGTGCCTCTGCCATATGACCAAATACTTTCTTTCTCTTTTAGCCAGGAATTGTGCTTTCTCGCTATTTTGGCTCTCTCTCTCTCTCTCGTGAAGACGTGGCACAGCATTTCCCATGCTAACATTCAGTTGCAGCCGGTTCGGTACTCGGAGAGGGACCGAATGACTTCGTGTCGCTGTCATTTTGTGCCTCTGGAAAGCTCCACCGCGATCTCTGGCTTAAAGGCTTAGGAACAGTTTTGCTTTCTATGCTGCAGCGTTCAGTGCGAGCAACCGGCACAGCGTGTAAAAAAAGCAACTTTGATTTTCCCATTCCCGTTCTGTAACCGGCTCAAGTGCTTCAGCACAAAAGCTTCCTGAAGCTGTAGCATCCTGAAACTTCACATTCATCCAAGCTCGAGGGGTTTGGGTTTTTCCTATTCTTATTGTTTCTGCACTGAAAGTAACATTTTATGTACTTCAGCATTTCTTCCCATAAGTTCAGTTTGGGTATTGTTTGGTCCTAGCATTTTCTTGAACTGACACCGCCTTTTCAGCTCACCCCCTATTCAAATCCAAATGTTTTATAAAAGCGGAAAAATCCTTGATTGGAAAGTATCCCAGGATCTAAGTTTAAAGAACGAACGCTGAAAGTTGTACAGTACTTTGTCCAGCTCACTTCAAATTGGAATTAAATTATGGCACCAGCAAATTGCTTTTGTTTTTTAATGAGATGTACACATTTCAATTGAAGTATAATAAATGTTTTTCAATAATTTTGTAAATGTGCTTTTCTTTTCCTTTACTTCCCCACTGGAGACGCTTCCGGTGTTCAGATGAACTGCAGGACCTGCCCTGCTGATACCAGTGGGTAAAGGGACTCACAGAAGCAAACCAGCTCTGTACTTTATGCTGCACCTGACCCCCACCATTGATCTTTTGTTTCTAATACAAAACTGAGTTAAATCTGAAATGATTGAAACAAAATCAAATTTGACATCAGCTGATTGTTTATTGAAGTGGTTTATATCAGAGTAGGTTCTGTTTGGGTTTGTACACCTTTAATGCAGTAGACTTACAGGGGTCATTATGTTCTTAGAAAAAAGATGAGCCAACAAAGGGCAATACAACTTGACATAGTGGTACTGGTGACCTTCGTGGTACAGTTGAGAAGGAAATCTGCTTGAAACTCTCTATTACAGCAGGATGCATCCTAATGGAACTCAAAGCATGATGGTAACAACACACATTCCACCTCTGCTGTGTAAAACAAGCCCTGCCCACACTGCTGCACTCCAACCTGTAACAACCTCAGAGCTGAGGCTTCCAGTTACTGTCCTTATCTGGAACACATTCACTCTTCTTTTAAAAAGTGCCTTTATAGATGCGGGGGGAACTGCACTACTACCAGAAGCAGCTTCCGCAACTGCTTTTTAAGCCAGTACCTCCATTAATCTTCAGTAAACACACAGGCCCTGAACTCTTAAGACATACACACACAATCAGTCTTACACAAAAAAGCTTTCTGAACTGTTGAATAGTTTCTCGGATAATTAAGTTGCTTAAGATAAAAAAGTTCAGCTAATCCCCTAGCACTGAACTAAGGATGAAAGCACGGCCTTAAGAGTCAATACACAGATGTCACTATTCTTATAATTCAGATGTTGACAGCTTCTCAAGTAACACAAATGTGAAGAGTTTTGGCTTTCTACATTTGAAACCCACAGGTTTGGTTCAGCTCCACCTCCGGCTTCATCTGCCCAACTGCCTGCTGTGCCCCAGGAACAGGCCTGACAAACGCCAGGAATTCCTTACTCCATCACTCGCAGTTCCCATAACTGAACCTGGTTTTCATCCCTCAGCTGCAGCAAAGCACGAGTACTGTCTCCCAGAACAGCAGCATCTTTCCCTTACAGCCCAAGGAGGTAACTAAGGGCAGCAGGCGCAGTGCTGCGGGAAGCACCATGCTGCTGCAGCAGCTCAGCTCTACCCTAGCAAGGCTGCTCTCCCCTCGTAACAGCTGATGGCACTGGGTGTAAAACACACGTCAGTGACAGGCGAGCGTTACACCAACTTAAGTGAACCAAGCTCAAAACCTTGGGAAGTATCTATAGTTACTTAGAGGCACTACCTTGCCTTTTGACATTAGCTATTGTGTCCCCTTGTGTGAATACATACAGAGCTGACTCATGAAGAAGTATAAGCTGTTTGGCTGCAAGAGCTCATGATTACTTCGCATTTTTGGTCAACATCTGCTAAAGCTGATTTGTCTTTAATCTGCCATACATGTTACAGAACAGCAGGTTCGGTTCCGTGGTGCAACGGACTTGAGCCTCACACAGCTTCACACCCACTTCACACAGAGTAGTGCTTACAAATGCAAATTCACTTCCAAGTTTAGTGAACTTCCACCGGGTAACTGCTAAGCTGGAAGGCCTGCACGTTTTACACAGCATTTCAGTTCTCATGCCAACAGAAGGAAGGAGTTGCTAATACAAACTGAAGCATCACCAACTTAATCCACAGCTGCACATTATGGTTAAAAGAGTTTTACCTGGAAAAAAAAAAACACTTTTCTTGTCACAGAACTGGATGACCAAACGCCACCATTAGGACTGTCAGGAAACCAACTCCTTCCACTGCCTTGCAGTCCCCTCCTCTTCAACAATGAAATCTGCTGCGTGGTTGCACTTACTGTCAGAGAATGATACAGCATCTGCAGAGGCGCTGTCCGCTCCCTCCTACTGATGGCGGGGGAGTTACTGGAGCAAAGTAAGCGTGAACTTTCACATGAGGTAGATGAGCCTGCGGGCAAAAAGTCTGCGTTACAATGGCAGAGAAAGAAACTGCAGCTAGTGAAAAGCAGCAGCAGCACTGCTGCAATTGCTGCCAACACGGCTCTCGCTCAGGTTGGTTAGCTAAAAGGGAAGCATCTGTACCCTGGGTACTGTCCAAGCTGTTGTAATGCTCCTTGTCCCATCCAGCTGAGGCACGCTAATGACTGGGCTCTCACCTGCGTGGTGTTCCCACTTCCTTCCCAACAAAGCATGGCTCAGCCCAGGAGAGCTCTTATCAGCACGGACGTGTGGTTCTGCTGCAGGGGAGAGGGGGTGCTGGCTACTGAAGCTACTGCATCCTCTCTCCCCTATTCCCTACTTCTCTCATCCCAGACAACAGCATGGAGTAGAACTGGGCATATGCCCTTAACAGTCACTGTCTGGGAGCTTTCCAGTCACCACGGTGTTTGGACAGGAATCTGGGAGATGAAGCTGCGGACAAGTGTAACAGTAAGGCTAAACCCACTGCTCCCCCAGGGCAGGTGCATGGAGGAAAGGTTTGTGTCTGGACTTGAGGGCGTAACAGCTGTATAGTCCCTTCATCTCCATGCAGATGTTTTCCTATTGGTGCTATATGTTAACTTACATAAAATATAAGAAATATTTTATATTTCAGTTTATGCCACTACAATCTAGAAAACATAGCCTGTCTCTGGAATAGTAATACTACTGTTAGTAGTTATAGTAGTAATACTACTATTAGTACTAATTAGTAATACTAAATAGTAATACAGAAAGCAGAAGATAAAGCACTCATCACTCCAACAGCAAGTGCCATGAGTTACACTTAGGCAATTATTACTACTCATAGAGAAAAGCTCCATCTAGTTCCTAGAGGTGAGGAACTAGCGGAACACCACTCAGACTGTCCATCCTCCCTTGCCTGGGACACGCGCAGGATTCACACAACCTCAAGCAGTATCAGCAGCTCATTCCTACCGGCACAGGTCAGCGAACACGTACTCTGATCCGCTTGATTCCAGCTCGCGTCACTTGCTGGCAGTCATACAGCTCAATTCTCTCCAAGTTGTGGCAGTTCTCCAGGTGCTCCAGAGTCACATCAGTGATGAGGAGACAGTTATCAAGCTCCAGGACCTGCAGCCTCTCATGACCACAAGTACTGTTGCTCAGATGCAGAATCCCATCGTCAGTGATCAATTCACAGTGAGATAAGCTCTAAAAGAGAGAGGCAAACAGTTAACACATTGCTAGGTCCCAGTTACTCTGTCCTCCCACCATCAGACCTCTTCAACTGACTTTGTTCTAGTAGTTGAACAGTTACATATAGTACAGAGCTGAAATCCAGGAGAGCAACCAAGAAACAGCTCCGCTCCACCAAAGGGCTGTGCTTTGTATTTAACTATTATGCGTAGAGCCCCAAAACACAGGCCACTGGCGGAACTCCTCAGGCCCCTTTGTTCCACGTGAATGGGGGAACTCTGGTCCAGCTGTCGGGCACCTCCGCTACCAACGTGCACAAACAGTGCATGTGCTGTGCCAGCAAACAGGAGGCAGCGTTAAAGAGATGCTCAGGAACAGGTGAGGATCTGCTGACAGGAGTTAGTGCTTCACGACCTACCGCCTTTCCATACAATACCACCGGGACCAAGCCTATGCAAGGCCGTGGAGATAAAGAACAATCAAACTGGACTGATTCACCAAGCAGTGATTTCAAACCCACGTGAGCGCTCGGCGCCTCAGGCTGTATGTACAAGGAGTAATAAACATCTCGTACAGCTGCGGAAGCAGGGCCTTTCTGCAGCCATCAGCATAATAACCCAAACAGTTCTGCTCCTCTTCAGCCTGTCGTCTTACTCCCTTGAATTTCAAGGGCATGGGAAGAGCTGCGGCGCCTCGGGCAGCAGCACCGCATAAAGCGGCTTCCTGGTTCCTTCAGGAAAGTCATAACTGATGGAGAAGTCCGATGGTGACAACAACAGCAAACAGCCTTTCCTCAGAGGAGGCTTAACAAGCACTGCCACCAGTGAAATGAATGCTCTCAAGTCTTCTGCGCTAGGAACATGCGGGATCTATGACCTCAAGTCCTCTTGCCCTGGGCTCTGCGATAGCTCCTTGCTTCGTGCTCAGCCCATACCTGTACCCCAGCCTAACGGGGGCTGGTTCCTGCCCTGCCACCAGTGTTATTTCAGACAGCAGCTGCTGAAGAAGCACTTGCAGCAATCCAAAAGTGCTTTTTAGCTCAGAGCAAGCAAACCTCCTGCTAATCATCCGAATCAAACATGTAATCCTTCCCCTCTCTCGGTACAACACATCTATCCTCTTTTATTTCAGCCTGACAAGGAAGCCTGAGCATTACCAACCTTACCCTTACTTTACCTCAGCTAAAGTCACGAGCGCTGCCTGCTACACACAGGTCTGTCCTGCCCTGTCCTTCACAACAACTTGCCCCTCAGCTGGTTTTCCTCCTTCGCTCAACAGGATGAACAAGCCACCAGAGGAGAGGCTGGCAGACAGGTCTGCAGCATCCCCGAGCCTGATGGGGAGCCCCCGGCAGGTCCAATGTCACCCACTCCGCAAGCGTGAGCGGCTGGCAGTGACTCCAAGCAGCACCACAGCCAGTGCATGCTGCCTCCCATAATGATGCAGGTCAGCGCTGCTCTAACTTACAACTTGTGCACGTTCGGCAAGTCCATCAATCCTCTGAACACCTTAGGTCTCTCCTACACCCGACTTCCTTTATATACGTGGTCTCAGCATTCGATTTGGCTCACAGCCTGGAAACAATCAGCAGCTGCAGGGTTAAAGAACGTTTATAACAGACCTGCTGTCTGAAGGAAGGACAGGAGGTTCTGTGGAGCCCGTGGCTACGGCAGCAGCCTGCTGGCTAATTAAAGAGTTTTCCATCCAGGAAGTAAGCAGCTTATAAAATCAGCTTTCCTGAGACACTGTTTGGTCCTGAAAGGACAATACAGGATGTACAGCCGAGTTCCTAGAACTTGGTAAAACAAATACGCCAAATGATACGTGCTTCGTGTTATCTGACCTGACTTCATAAGCCTGTCAAAAAGAGTTAATGATGTGGAATTTTACAATGACAATTGCTTAAAACCTTGAGAGGTTTCAAAGGCTTTGAAATATATGGATTCAAGCCAAAGAAAATGTTTCTGTTCATTAATTAATGCATTATTTTTGTTAATTTTTTGTTAATCCTTACTAAATGCTGTAAATCAAATACCTATCATACTGTGAGTGACGTATGATCAACTTAACTGAAGAATTCAATTGACTTCTCATCTCCAGTGAGTATTTCAGTTTCTCCAATAATTTGAATGTGCAATTATTAGACATTTTCAACAGAAATTACTTCTTAAGTCCAGTAAGTAATAGAGCATTTGAGTTCTGATACTGATGACCATAAGCAGTTGGCTATAATTGGTCTAACAGTGCTTTTCCTTATTTCCACTATCTACCGAGTCTCCAAACAGCAAGAAACAAATTCAAAGTTGATTTCCACAACTCCAGACTGTTTGTTTAACCTATAAATATGCCTAAACATATGCTAAAGCACAGCTAGTCAAGATTTAGAAGAACCATCAACAATGTGATTTCATATCTGAAGCACAGCATCAGTTCACGCAGGGTATTTGGCAGCGGCTAGTCTGTTTTCTCTTTCCCTGTAATTCTGAGCCATCGCTCTTCACTCACACCTTTGAGGATGTATCCTTCCTACACACAGGGTAAAAATCACATTGACAACAGGTAAGTTTTTCCTGTTCCCTTACAAAAGCTATGCTATTTTACCAGTGCCACGCTTCCCTGCCCCTGGGCTAACACACACATACACACACACAGAGAGGCAGCAAACAAGAGCAGGTTCAGAAAGACACTTGGAAATGATGGGGTTTTATGATCTCCGGCGTAGCACTGGCACAACTGGTACAAAGGACCTCTTGCAAATACAGGTTACAGTTGCGGTTACAATACAAGAACACAGCCGTCACAGAAGAACAGGAAGTGTCCCATATAAATGGCTCCACATCTCCTGACAACTCTCGTCTGGCTTAACATTAAGAATTATGGTACAGAAATGAGGCCGGGCAATTAATGAGCAAAAATAAAACCCAACATCAATAGAAATAGTGAACAAGCTCCTTCTTAAAAGCCATCTCTCCTCATGTTGCTACCTCAGTAACACTAATTATAACACCGCTTAATTAATGAAGCAGCAAACCTTCCTTTAATCCTATCTTAAGAACAGATTATAAAGATACTTGCTCTTTCATGTAGATCTGTAGTAGTATATAAAATAATCTACCCTCATGGCACAACCGGCCTAAATACAGGAGCTCCTATTGTAAGGACAGACTGGTAATTTTGGAGTTCCTTGTCTGAAGAACAGCCAAATATATGTCACCTGAAATTGGTTCTGATGTTCTGAAAGATCTAAGCAAGCACTCCCTAGGAAACAGTTCTCTGAAGTAAGCAGGGTACCCCACTGCAGGCATCTCAATCTTCTCCAACTGCATTCAGAGGTCTAGGTCAAAAAAGACCTTTCATCATTTACTATGTAAATGTAATCCTTGGGAAGAAACTGCCCGCATGCAAAACTGGTATCAGAGGGATCACACAAATTACATTTATCTTCACTGGGTGGTTTTGCTTGTTCAGTATCTGATGCAGTCATACTCTCTAAGAAAAACATTAGTGAACGCTTCAAGGCTATCTATAAAGGATCCAAATACTGTAAGTAACCAAACATGAAGGATGTTAACCACAAAAATACAAGTTTTCTTGTTATTACTCACTGATTTGGCAATATTTTTAATCACACAATGTAAATATGTTAGGAGTAATCTTCTTTACAATACTTACGAAGCACGTGTATTTTGCACAGTACCACAGTACATCAGGAACTTTAGATAGAGAGTGAACAGGAGTTGTGCACGTGTGTAGTTTTGGGGAATGAATTACAATTCACAAAGAGTTAAACTTACCAATGCTTGTAGCTTAGGACAGTGTATAGAAAGTTGTATCAATGTGCTGTCGGTTATCTAGAAATGAAAGAAACCAACCAACCATAAGCAACAGACAGCAGGAGAGTCAACCCTCAGATAAGACAGCTCTTTCTCTACCAGACGAAGGCTCTGTTATTGCTGGAAAACACCCAATCCCCCGTTACTCTTCAAGTATTTCCCTCCATAGAATTTCCCAATAATTATTTTTATTTGCTATCATAAACACAGCACTATTAATAAAAACCCAAAGCACATCCAGCTGAAAGTGCTAATGCACTGCGTTCTTACATGGGACACTCAACATTCCTTTGCATAGTAAAGCTCACCAAAACACACTCTTCCAAGTCCATCTTCTCCAGCTCATGGCAATTCTAAAATAAACAAAAAGCAAACAGATAAATGAAAGATGAAACAAACCAACACACAGGCATAAAAACATGCACAGGAGTAGTGACAGGAGATGGCACAGCTTTCAAGAGGAAACCGTGAGCTAAATCCCTTCAAGTATTTGATCACCATCAAAGGACAAAAAATGGTAACAAGATGAAATATCCACCAGCCACACAGATGAAATATCCACCAGCCACACACCACCTCCCTCTCAAACCTCTACATTTCAGCCTTTCTCCTGCTAAGTGAAATGGCTCTTCTTTGCTCTGCAAGGTTTGAGCAGTATGTACCAGTACTCACTCACCCCTCCTTCCCTTTTGGAATCAACTTCAATTCAAACCTATGGTATTTATAACCTATACGCCAAAGATAACCAACCTGCATCAAACTCATCTGAAACACACTTAAGCCCATGGAACATCTCTCTTCACCACATTATAAAGCAGCATTAAAAACAATGTGCTTCGCTAATGAATGCTGAAAATATTAAACCATGGTCCACTTTAAGGCTGAGAGAAAGCTGCACTTCACATCTGTACGAGCAATTTCCCCAAGACACTGAGAGAACCCCAGCAAGCTCTTGTAAAAGTGCTTTCAGTATCTGATCATGCCTCATTTCAAGCAAATAACGCAACCTCGTGACCTCGCAGCAGACCGCATGCTGCTATGGCTCAGCCCAAACCCCAGCCCATCTTTTACAGGCATAGGAAGAAACTTGCAGGTCCCAAAGGCAAGCCTGAGGTGGCTGCCAAAGCCCAAGGCTGTAGCGGTGAACGATCAGAAACCACTCTGTTAACCACGGTGGCTAGAAAAAAAGCCCCTGCATTTACACCAAACATCAGCAGTGCAAACGAATCCTGTTAACTATTATTTTAGTGTTCAGATGCCTTAAACCAGCAAGCAGACAAGTCTAACTTGAAGCATTTGGTATCATCAATATGCTTACTTTACATATTTACAGCATGAATCAGGGCACAAGCATTTACAGTTTATAATGTAAGCATTTTTGTAACTTAAGGGTATGCTTAGAATAATCTACTACACAGTGATTCCTGGGGTGTAAATATCACCAGGGTATGTGTTGTCTTTATAGGGGAAATTTAGCTACAATACCTAACACAAGTTTTGAATTATGATGAGCATAATAAATTCCATCAAAACACACAAAAAAGTGAAATATGCAATCACAGATGGCAAAATTATTCTATGACACTATGAAAATAGATCAAATTGCAGCTCTACGTATAATTGAGAAACAAAACCACCTTTTAGTCCCTTCCTCCACTGGGTTCTTTCTACTTCATGTTTTTGCTTCTCATACTCCTTCCCAGCAGCACTACATCAATTCACAGCTGCTCAGCAGCAATGAAAACAAGGCAAGCTCTGACCTTCTGAAGTGACCCTTACCCGTGCTAAAAGGGTAAAACCAGCATCTGTAAGATGTGAACATCTTGCAGCTTCCAAAATCCTGGAAAAGTTTTAAACGTTAAAGAAAACATTAGCAGAGAGTAAAGCAAATGCATTTGAGATACAAATCTGTCTTCTGCAACTTACAGCCCTCAATAGGAAATGTACACACATATACACCTATTTTTCAGTGACTTGCAATTAAAAAACCCTAGGCAGACTTTTGATCCACCTTGTCAGAAGATTCTAATAGTTACAGACCAGACTAAGTTCAATCCTCAATCTTCTCAACATTTAGTGTAGAATTACACCTAATTATAGGCATTTTAACCTCGTTTCAGCAAGACGGCAAAACTTTCAAGTTCTCCTATGTGTTATCAGAGGAAAGATATGGGAGAACAAAGCCCAAGTTAGAGAAAACACAGATGAAGCTTGCATCTAAAGCCCCTTATATAAACACAGGATATTGGGAAGCCACAAAACTGAGAAACTGCTTACCAGAAATTCACTTAGAGCATGAAGCACAGCGAAGGAAGTTACCAGAAAGCAAGGATCAACAGATCTCCAAGCCCACAGTAAAAACAATGAACTACACCAACACAACCTTAAAGAAAACAACACAGTGTTTTGGAATGATAAACCTAACACTCTCTCCACTGGACCTGGGAAGCAGTACTGATAAAAGAAAGGTCATCTGCCCCAAACAGTACCACTAATATGCAGAACGAGCCTTCAGCCCACTAATGTTTTGCCATCTTTGTCATCGTCTTCTTTTTCTTTCTTTTAATGAATGCTTTTTACTTTGCAGGTGGAGTAAGTATCATGATGAATAAGCAGAAACCACGCAGCAGGAGTGAGCAAGCGGCTGCATGGTGCCAGCTGCGGTTAAACCATGACAGACTCTTGACTATGACTTTGCTGGATCAGTCTCTTCCAAGCCAAAAGCAACAGCCCAGCAGAGTTCAGAAGTTAAGCCTCACAGGATATACCCTTGAAAATCACTTCCAGAGCGCTTATCTCCAACACAATTCAAACGTACAATGGAAACTCAAGAACATCCAACAGAGAGGTACAACACAGGTACAGCTTCTCAAATGGCTGGCTGTAACACCCCTTTTTCTCTACAGACTCACATTTGGGAACTTCGTTCCCTTCCATCAAGGGCAGTTACTAACCCACCATAAAATACTCTCAGCTACTCTGAAAATTATCCATGATACCAAATAGGAATGGAAAAAACCCACCACCACCACCACAAAATATGACTCAGGTCACACGTTACCTTCTTACTCCTTTCATTGATTCCTTGCTTTCAACCCCACCTCACAACCACTGGATCCCCAACCCTATTACATTACTGATTTTAAAGTGGGGAGAAGGAAAAGACATTTGAAGTATGCAGAGCGGTAAGGATGGTACTTACATCTGCTTGAGAGGAAGATGGAAACAGAGGGGAAGAAGCCGGAAGACTAGCAGCTCTGGTTACCCTGAACTTGGGTGTGCAGTTAGGTTGACAAGCAGAATGGGGAGAGCAAGCTGCATATACACATGCTGCAGCAATCAAGCTCACAAATGAAAAACAGGTGGGAAGGCACTGCTCAGCATGAAAATGGGCAAAGTTCTAATTCTTGCTTTCAGTGATTGTTCTTAATTAGAGAGTTTTCTTTCAGATAGAGCTGACATTTATATGCCACCCAGTGATTCGTGACAAAGGACCTAGAATGGGAGCTGATGAGGCAAAATGATCACCGAGAGCAGATTCATCACTCTTATAAAGCAGCGTTCTCCGAGACAGACCTGCCAGTAGCACTCTCAGATGTGGGTACACCTGGAGTGTCTCCACACACAGCACATCCCTACTCATACTGAATTAGCAGCAGGTGGGAGATTACATTGGTGGGGTTCAAGGAAGAGGATCCCAATTTCCACAGCCCCACCTAGACAAAGGCCTTCATGGGTGCCTTTCTCCATAAGCCTCACCAAAACTCTTACCAGTGTTTTTACGTTTGAAAGCGCTAAAAATCAGAAAAAGTAAGATACCAAGTGCTTAAATGAGCAGGTATAAAGAGATGAGGGGGCAGCTGCATCCTGACACAGGGGGAAAAAGCAGCTGAAGGGAGTTGGTCAAACTGAGTGTTTTGTTTCAAGGAGATGTACTTGTGAGTGGTAACAGCTGCAGAACACAGTGGTATCACGGAAAGCAGCACAGTAGGGCTCCCATACCCTGAAGTGAAGGGAGAGTAGCACAGTACAAAAGAACAGAAACAAAAGGTTCTAACAGAGGCAGCAGAGTTTTCTTTCATACTCGACAAAGAAATATTCAGAAGGTGTGAACAAGTGTGAAATTACATTTTCCTTTGATTGCAATGTAATTCTTTATAAAGTGCTTTCCTTACATGCTCCCAAAAGTCTAGATGTAAACAGCTGTACCATCTGTCCTTCCATCACGCGCTCCTCTGCAGTAACCACTGCAAAGGATCCTTCTCTTTCCTTACACTGCTCCTCAGGACAGAAGAACAGCAGACGCCTTCCCCCTCGTGGCGCAGACAAGAGCTAACAGTTTACCTACCAAAGTCAAACCGGTTCCTGCTGCAGTTGTACTGGAAAGAACTGCACAACTAATAGCACTTTAGAACTCCTATTTCCAGTCCAAGCTGTGAATTGAGAGAACGAGAGAAATCGTGGGAAGAGACCCAGAGGAACAGCACAGCTCTCAGGAACACAATTGAATGTGCCAGAAAACTCCTAAGCCCCCAACACTGGCACACATAAGCTCTAGGAAGCGTTATGTGAAGGGGACTGTCACTCTGGAATTGTCTTAAGGACAGGTTTCCTACAATAGCAAAAGCTCTTCTTCACTCAGTCCGCTAAAGGAACACTGCGTGTCAGTATACTGAACACTTGCTTCCCCTAATTTTTATGATCTGCACTTCCCTCCATTCATCTGTGATTGAAGTATAACAACTCTGACTCCTGCACATTCCTGTCAGAAATGGCAATCGAGTGTAATCTAAAAATCTTTTGATTTACAGTGAAATCAGACCTCACAAGAAGCATTATGTCTCTACAACTGCTGCATCACTGAGCTTCCTTATTAAAGCTGAAGCTGTCCCCAACTTCTGAGATTGCCACTATAACCTACACGTCAGCACAAGTAACACCGATGTAAAAGTTAACATTATTTTTAACTGATAAGCCCTTATTACTCAAAATATATGCCATAAACATCAGACTTTAGCACACTCCATATCAGAATTGAAGAATGCCAGGATGTACTGCAGAGCATACTAAAGCCACATTAAAAAAACCCACAAAATCATTAAATATATTCAGATATGATTTAGCTTTTTTTTTTTTTGGCAAGACAAACAGCTGCATACAACCACAGCAGAGTACAAACATCACAAGACACAACTACAGATATTTTTACCTTTTAAAAAAATAATGGGCTTTATAGCTCCTTTTCTTCTGGCTTGTAACTAGTACCTAAATATTTAGCTAGAAGCACCGAATTGAACTGCTCTGTTCATCATGTCTTATTTGTCACCTATGAAATCTGGTTTTCAATATACAGTGGACTACATTAATATGACAGCTACAGAGGGCCAGCCCTCAAGTTTCTGTTCAGCTGGTACTTCTAACTTAATGTTTTGATTGCAAAGGTAATGCGAGCAACACAAAGCTAAATGAAACCTGTGGGTATCAGCTGATTATCTTCAGAAGTGAATTTCTTAGACCAGGCAGTAAGAGCATGACATACTCACGACAGGCTCATGACATACTCACTTCAGCCTTGGACAGTTTAGACCAAGCGCTGTGAGAGAAGCATCGGTCAGGTTGCTACAGCCTGAAACACAGAGTGATTGAAGTCTGTGGCATCCTCTACAGATTTTGACAATGCCTTCATCTGAAATTTGCTGCAACACAGAAGAAGGCTGAAGTTACTCCGCTATCAAATAACCAGCTAAGAACAAAAATCGAGTCATATTAGCTGAACTGGTAGTGCCACACTGTATATAAGCACGGCAACCTGCGGATTTTCAACCAAAAAATACCACCATGAAACCATGTTCATTGATAACACTGAAAACAATCAAGAGACAATTCCTACTCATCTATGTATTTTTCCACAGATCTCAAGTACTGCTCAAAGGCAGTCTGAAGCACAGAGGGAGAGTTATTTGTTGTTGGCTTCCTCTTTCACTATGCTTTTGCTTTATAATTTTCACTCTTTTTTGAAATTATTTATATTTAACTGTAATAGTCATTGTGTTAAATAGCTCGCTTATATGTTTGTAGGGGGCAGGTCTTTTGTTCCAGTGACAGTGTAAGTTCAGGAACAGTGCAAAAGAGAGCTTGAAGCTAGACAGCAGTAAAGCTAACTACCTATTTTGCACTGGAGCAGTAGGACCCAAGGGTAAAAATCCTTCCTCTTTGGACAACTTTCAAAGCAAAAGCTGTCTTCAGCTGGAAGATTTAACTCAAAAGAGGGGTTTTCGTTTTGCTAAATTGTTTTGTACCAGATATCTGGGAAGAAAAAAAACGCAGTAACTCTTAAATTTGGAAACAGGAACTAGAAGAAATATCGCCAGTGCAGCTGCACACAAAATAGTAACAGGAATTGGGTCCCTGAGGGGGGATGTGTGCAAATATTATCTTGTTTAAAGGTCTTCTATTCTGGAGAAAGTATTCTCCCACTCCTAACTCCAAGAACTTAATTTTTCTGCCGAATGACTAATCCTTCATGGTGAAACAGGTTGTTTTCTTTCCTGGCCTACCATTATTCTTCCTATTAACAACAAAGACCTCTACTGTATTTTGAACTGAAAATACACATTCTTTTTATAAGCCACACATTTAGGTACAGTAATACTACTTGAGCATATTTCTGAGGCTGTTACCACAACTACTACCTTTCACAGATGAAAACAGGATCTGAGATCACCTTATACCCTCTTCCCCAACCCAGCACTTTTTAGTATCAGAAGTTTGTATTTGCTATTTGTTCTGTCAAACAGAAAATATTCTAGATAGAAAACTAGAAGTCTTGTCATCTTTTTGTGGATCTAGAAGGGTCTCCATCATACACAGGTGAGAAAAGTCCAACATCAATCAGGTATTTCTGGATTTGACTCTCAAGAAATATTAGTTTCTAGAACCATCTTGGTTTTTTGGGGAGATACTCATGACACCCATAACTGGGAACAGGAACCACGTTGGAAGTAAGGACTATGTCAATTTTATGCTGCCGTTGGAGATGATGAAAATCCTCAAGTTATATACGGAAATTTTCCATTCTGAGATTGCTTGTCATTCAATGCCTACATCTCTCTTGGGAAAGAGAAAGGCACAAAAATGTCTGCAAGTTCCCACTGTCTAAGACCTTTCTCTGAAGATTGTACCTATCAATCAGACGTGCATTTTCCAGAGTTAATATCAGTTCATTTCATAGCTGCTGGCCTGGCATTTCACAAGGTCCACAAAACAGAGCCACTAGAATTAAAGTTTGGATCATCTAAAGCACAAGGAGATCTGCTGTGTAAATAACACTGCTAGACCTTTAATCATAAAGACCCTGGCTGCTTCTGGAAGCATGCTTCTAAGCCATAGCAAGCACGTGTTCTTCCACAGAGAAAGCGTGCCCTTCTGATATGTGGATGGTTCTGAATAATATTCAGTTGATTGATGACAATACATTTTACTCTCAATTATGTAGCCCACATTCAGCTACATTAGAAACCTTAAAATCACGAACAGACCAAAATGTTTGGCCTTAATGGATGGGAGAACAAGATCTACATCTGTGAAACTGCATGGTTTAGCACATACACAGTTCATGACACTTGAATGAATGCAGTTAATTCTTACTCTGGAGCTTGCTAAGTTAAAAGACACAATGAGGGGAAAAAACCAGGGGACTGGAGCACCTCCCGTATGAAGATAGGATGAGAAAGTTGGGGCTGTTCAGCCTGGAGAAGAGAAGGCTGC
>JARCZZ010022907.1:21948-46062 GCA_030323915.1 Brotogeris chrysoptera
GTCCCTGCCCATGGCAGGGGGGTTGGAACTGGATGAGCTTAAGGTCCTTTCCAACCCAAACTATTCTGTGATTCTATTCTATAACCCATCACTCCAAATCTAAACTCAACTGTAGAAAATGCCAGCTTATTTAAGATCTCTGAGATTAAGATTTCCACACAAAATTTTGTACAGTGCAAAGATATATTATTTGAATTATTCCAGTGTGCAGCAGATCAATTCATTAGCATTCAAAAATGGTTTATGATTCTTAGAGAACCTATCTTTTGAAGCTCCAAATACGTACCGTACAGGACTGCAAATTCAGGATCACAAGTTCATGACAGTGATTTTGAATGTGTTTCAATGCTTCATCTTCTAACTGTGCTCAGCAATTAAACGGGACATAGGAAAAGAAACACGAAATTAAAAGCACAGCAAGGCAGCCCAAAGAACATACAGATTTTGTAACACTGAACAAAAGACTATAACAAAAATGGTATTTTTTAATTCATGGAGATTTCAAAAACCCAAAATAAAATTTTATTCCTAAAGGATCACCCAAGCAGTTATGTACCTGTGTGCAACCTCTAAGAAATAGAGCTTTTAGTCCACTACACCCTTTCACCAGTGCTTCAATACCATCCTTCGTAATCTGATCACACCAGGAAAGATTCAAATGTTCCAGATTTCTGCAACCCTCACTGGGAGAATTAAAAAAATACATAAAGTTAAATCCAGCCTTCAAATAGTCATAACAGTGGGAAACCCAAATTAAACACACTGTTAGGAATTAAAGATAGCCAGTGGACTGTGCCAGGCCTCCACAGAAAAGTCAAGAGAAAAGACCACACACAAACATTGCAGTCTACACCCAAGAAGTCCTAGATATAGAATCTGGTCAGTGCTGATACACACAATTAAGGTTCAGCAGTGATTTCTTTTTAACTTTATTAAATGTTGAACAGCTCTCTAAATGCTTTTCTTTAACACAAAACGCTGAATTTTCTTACCTTAAGCCTTTCAAAGAGCTGTTTGTGATGGCTACACAAGATGTCAGATCCAGATGTTTCAGCTTGGAACAGAATCTGCTAAGACTGTAACACGTGCTGCAAAACAGCAGACACACTAAAAATACCTTCAGCTACTTCTTCTTCCAAATTTTCCCATCAAACAAACAACCACTTTGACTTACCTGTCAGTGATTTTTGTGCACCCATTTAGATTTAAGTGTTCGATGTTTCTACAGTTCTGTGCAAAGGTCCTAAAACAGCAACAAAAAGCTGGAGTTAATACATAATTCACAAGCTGTAATACAGTCACTAGAGCGCGCTCATGTCCCCTACCGTCTTCCACCTCAGGCAAGAAGCTTAATCATCAAGCCACAGAGGGATTACGAAGTACACCTCAAGTATGTCTGCCTCTTGCTTTTTCCTTTTGTTAATGTAAGTTTCTGACTTAGATAATTCCTGAAACCAAGTGTTGCTCATCTCTCAAACACCACTTGAGCAAGGTGTTTACTTCTGTTGTACATAAGCCAGAACTGATTTGCTTCAAATGCTTTAACTAAAAACATTAAGGGCATAAACAGAAAGGCTCAAATATCACATCAGTTAAATATTAAGCTGCTGGGAAGAGTTTTTGCACATCTTGTTACTGAAGTCTTTGTAGGTCTTTGTAGGAGCTTGCTCCCACATCAAATGAAAAGGAACGCAACTTACACTATGCAGAAGTGGGACTTATCGACCTACGAATGGAAAGCCCTGTGGACTGCAAATTAGTTATTTATGATCTTTAAAACTAAAATGCATCTGTGTGCGCTACGGAGTATGAACTATAAGGATGATTGGGGCCATTATACTGCTAAAAGCCTGTATGCATCACGATACTAATTACCCAGGAGAAAGACACAAACTTTCTTTTCATCTCTGCAGAGTAATATTTACAGCTGCGTTGCATTTCAGAACACTGGTTTTATGCCCATGTTTTCTCCAACTGCATGGATTTTATTGGCAGGGGTGGAGGAAACGCACAAAACCAGTTTTGTCTGGAGGCCTGCCGTGGTTAACAGATCCAACTACACACTCAGCTGGTAACAACTTCCTGGCTCTCCAGCGTGGATTGGAAACAATGGAAAACAAACCCAGCGAGCAGTTATACTGGTGAGAGTTTCCATTTGAATTCTCAAAACAGCTATTCCAAAATTCATGTACTGGAGGGAGATATATAATTGAGACACTCTTCACATCACTTGGGAAGATGCTACAGTGGAGGAACAGCAAACTTTGCCTTCAAGATTCAGGCATGGGGCATGTCCTGAGAGAGGTACCACAAACATCCAGTATTTACATTGCCAATACCTACTTCCACGATTGGGTATCTTTAAACAAAATTTCATGTAGGAGTAGGACAAGGAAAGAAATTAGTATCACCCACAAAAATAATGGATCTGGAAACAACATGAGAAGGCTCATAGGAAAAGTCGCTTTTAGAACAAGTATCTGAAAATTAATGCCACCTTTGTCCTGCTAATGTTTTGAAAGTCTTAAAGCTCATGCATTTATCATTTGTTAATTTCAATATAACCTGCTTGTATTTCAGGGGTGAACCATCTTCTTTTCTGAAGTGTCTTAGGCACCACCACCTGCACCAGTTAGTTGTCACAGCCGTACGTGTGAACGCTGGTAATGCTCTGGCAGCCAGGCTCAGCTAAACCAGTCCTATTACCTGCTGGCAGGACTAGCTCTCTCATCCCAACGATGTACACATGCTACACACTGAACTGCTGTATCCTTATTCTAAGTATCTGTCCCCTGAATACATCATTATTTTAAAATATCCCAGCTCCAGCCCTCCCCATCTTCTCGAATGCCGCTACGACATGAACCCACTTAGGATACCTGGTCCTATTCACAACCCTCACTGCAGCCTTCTAGCCTTAGTCCCCTGAAAAGCACAACTGGGAGCCTAAACCTAATGGGGAAAATGGAGTTACTGGGGGGGAAAACTGTTACCTACTGTCCTTTCTTCCTACACCTTTCTCACTGACTTCCTGCTACCTCCTCCTCATGGTAGCTGTTACATCGCTCAGAGCCTGCCTCTCCCCTCTCCTCCACTTCTGGTATTGCCTTCCCTATTGTGGACACAAGAACTGTCTGTGTGAATGTTCTGGAAACTTGGAGGAGCATGACAGAAAGTTAACTCTGGTTGGAGCTACCTCTTTTTTGACAGCAGTTGCCAGTAATCTGGGAGCTGGCAATAATATGCACTGTCCCCTGAGGAAGCAAGACTGACTGAAGGCGGAGACACCACAGGGCAGTCAAGGAGAGATGGCTCAGAGGCAAGGAAAGGCTTAGGGGAAATCTTCGGGTCTGAAGCTAGGATGCCTATTTGGGTTCCTAAAGCAATCAAGTGCTCAACTAGTTTCTGCATTAATTTACCTTAGACACAAAATCCAGTGAATTAGACTTACTTCTAAGTTTTAGAAAGACCTAAAGGACACGACATACTAAATGCCCACTGCTTAACAAAACTCTTTGCGCTTGTATTTTCCACTGAAGAATGGCCACGCTATATCAGACCTAAACCCATCCAGCCCAGTCTCCTGTGACAGCGGAGGAAAGCATGCCTGTAAAAAGCCATACCCTGAGGCTTCTGCCAAATACCCTTTGAGCTCTAAAGCACTCATGGCTTAGGGACGCTTCAGCTGGAGGTAGAATCCCTTGAGTTTTAATACTCAGGAGAAATAGTCACAGAGGGATCTGGCTAAACAGCTTGTGTACAGAAAAAGCTTACACGGATTCAAACAATCTTCTGGGAACAAACTGCACAGTTCAGTTTACATACTGTACAGAAAAGGGCCACTGTCTCTATTTGGAGACTCCCGAGATGATCCTGTTGCCTGCCTGTCCTTAAATTAGAGCCAGAAGAGAATCCAAGGCTTTTCCTGATTTTGTATGCGCTAAGTTGTATCAGTCTTTATTCTTCCTTCCATTGCTTGGGTCACCTCTTGTCCAGACTAGGTGAAACACTATAAACTGACTGACTAATCTTCATGAAATTAAGTGTTGTAGGACACCGGAGTATATGTCTGAAAACATTTTAACTACTTGAAAATGGAATGATATCAACATAATATTAACGAATAAAAAGACAGTTCTGCAGATCACAGTTCTCATTTCTTAGTTCATTTTCAGAAAATAACAGTAGCTATACTTTGATCTCAAATGGACATCTCAGTCGCTATTAAGGTACTTAGTACTTCAGTATCCCATTTTGGCCATTAGTCAGTACTCAGAAATCCAAACAAATGTAACAATAATTGCTTTTGGTCCAGACATTAGGAAATAAGTGATGTCTCAATCTCAGACTTTACTTACTTTAGGGAGGAGTCTCCAACACCAAGACATCCTCTCAGACTAAGTTGTCTCAGGAACCCACCACACCTTTTCGATATATTTTCCACAACTCGACCCTTAAACCAAATAGAAGGAAGATTTTGTTGAGTTTTATTCTGACGTAGCATTCTAACCAAATGAAAAATGCTGGCAGTGAACACCCACCCCAACTCTACCCCACCACAACTACACCGCCTTGAATTTCTTCTGCTGTTTTAAAGAGAAACAGTCGCCTGATGACACTCTCCACCCGCGCTGCAGTGCAATTCAACACCAGCTTTAGTTCCATCTCCCTTTTTTTCAGTCCATCACACATGACTCAACTTTTTGTCTCGGCAATAACTACCCGTTTGAAATCATCTTCGAGTTTTGTCAGATGTGTAGGGAACCTGAAGAACTGCCCTAAAGGTTGACTGGGAGGCATGCCCATTCCTCAAGGATCACAGTTACTATTACAGCACCAAAGTTGAAATTAACCACAAAGATGTGCTTAGGCTAGTACATCACTGAGCTACAGCCTCTGTACGTCCTGCTTTACAGTTCCTCCTGTAGGGATGTGTCTGAGCCCACCTGCCGGTCTTCAATGTCATATATATTTGTGTGCCTGTGCCTAACACTTGGGAATGACAAAGAATATCACAGGCTTTATGCCTCCTTATTTGTTCAAAGCTGAAGCACAGTTTACACATAAAACTTCCTACTTGACCCCCCTTTTGCTATAAAATGCTTTTTATTTACATCCCAAAAGGAAATTTTGTTATAAATCAGGAGTAAGCAGAATAGCACAGTACTTCTAATACTCAGTCTGAAAGTAGCACTAGGCAAAAATATTATTTAAATGCCAATAAAAATATACTCATTTGGTTTTATATTTAATGTTTTTTAAGAAAAATAAGATAGCAACAAGCAGGTGGCTACTGCAAAAAAGATACTAGACATCACATTGTGTCTAATTTTAGGGAGGTAAGGTAACACTGACCATTTAACAAACAGGACTAATACCTAACACCTAAAAGCATCTTTCATTTTCTTTGCTCTCTTTTCTTTCTGTTTTTAAGAAGGAATACTTATAAAATTACGGGTCAATGGATTTCTGTTTGTTCATTGTTCACCTCCAATACCAAAAGTCCTAGTTATCACTACCTGAAAATATTTAATCAGAGCTTGTTTCTTAGTCCATAAGCAACACTGTTTATCTTATGTCAGAAGAATTTACAGCAAAACAAACTGAAAATCACTATACAAACAAAATTATGTCTTTTTGTAAAGCTGTCTGATTAGACAAAACTCTTTCTCAGCAGAGGCCAAATACCTTCACTGCGCAGATAGGGTTCAATGAATAACATACAATGGGAGTTCAATCTACACTGCAGAAAAAAGCCAAACCCTACTGCGTTATTCAAAGAAAATAGAAACAAGAAGTTTTCCCAAACCCATTTATTTCTTTATTTGAGCATGTAACAAACCCCAACAAACAGCATTTTTAAAAAGTCAAATGCATTCAAATGTGTTTAACTGTTTGAATAATTCAACGTCACTCAAACCCCCAGATTTTCAAAGTACCTCAGCTGACATTTGGTTCCACATACCAAAAAATCCTAAGGCACATTTAACTTCAAGAGGATCTTTACACATCTTCATCATAGAAAATAAACATTTTTTTTACTGTTCCACCTCCCTCTTTACTCTCTACCACATAAGGTCTTCAATACGGAAGATTTCACAAAGCCTGAATTTTCCTTATTTGATAGTCGCAGACCAAGTACTGCTTGATACTATGTGAAATATCACCAACCAGTACAATGTCAAACTGAGCAAAAACTTGCTAGATCCAATTAGCAGCTTTTACCTGCCCTAAATCTATAGACAAAAAAATCTTACCAAAACAGCTGAAGAAAAAGACAGAGTTGTTAGACACTAAATGTGAGAGCACCACGTTCAAACCTACCTTACGTAATAACTGTTGGTTTAATGTACTCTTATGAATAAATGTAAGGGGCTTATATTACAAATATACTTAAACATAATATACTGAACTAAACTGCTACAAACCACAATAGCTTCTTATAGCAAAAGAGGATCATAGTTTAATTTCATCTCTTCTCCTGAATCCCATGCTACAAACAGAGTGTCTCAAAGGGCAACACCAACACAGCGTCTTAAAGGTACCACATAAGACAAATATATTGAAAACATTAAAATCCAATACTGTGTTTCTAAATAGAAGAAAGGTTTCAGACACAGAAAAGGCCTACCAACAGAAGGACCACAGACCCATGGGGCTTTCTTCATTATTTCTAAGCAAATGAGAAACACCATCTCTTTTAAAAGTAACTGAAAGGATTACATTAAAGCTCCAAGTCTTCGTACGCACATTTAGATAGAGGCAGATGCCAAAACTCTTTCTCCTACCTCTACAAGATTCTCATGTTTAACATCAGTATAGCAGAGGAGCTGGCAATAACTTTTTAAGAGCGGTGAAAAAGATTTGTGCTATATATTACTGTAAAGCTTTAGGAACCACACTTGGCAAAATACACCAAATGAAATCCATCTGGATTTTATTCATGCAACTAAGAAACTATAACATAAAACCCAGAAGCAAATTCATTACTGTATTCTAAATTTGATTTGTATCAAACAACAAATAATAAACCAGTTCAGATTCGATGTAGGAATTGTATTTCACCATGGATTTTTGTCTTAATTTTCTAATGTCCTATTTGTTATGTACATCAATGAAAGCATTAATGATGATATGTTTTTCTTACAGAAGACAAGACTGCCCTAATAATTTCATTAAATGCTGAAAAGGACTTTAATCCACATGTACCTCCATTATACGCAAGGTCCAAACCTCATCAGGCAAACGTTCAAAAAACACAATCAGATACACACCAAATCAAATCTAGGCATGTAAGCGGTTAAGAAAAGTTGCTCAGCATTTTAATGTTTCAGTCTCAGAATCCTACAGGAAAGGGTGCAGAGAGCTTTTAGCACTAGATGGCATCCTCACAGAGAGGCTCGACCAGCAACGAAATTGCTGTCTGGATGGTGAAACTGATTCTGAGGATCTCACTCCATCCAAAGACACCATTTATACCTTTACTTTCTGGAAATGAGCAGCTTTGAGTTTCAAGAACCCTGTATGCATATGATATACGCCAGTTATGTGATACACAGCTGGCAACCAAAACTGAAACACTCAACCAGTGTGAAAAAAGATAAATACAGAGTTACTTTCCATTTGCTCCTTCGCAGTACTATCCTGAACTTCAGCCTTTAAAATGTGAGCACAAGCACAGTCTATGTGATACTCAAAATGGGCTATGCTTTAAAACATCACCATCGGAAAAGAAAAAAAACTAAGGACACTAACCTCTATATCCGTTTGAAAGTTGAAGAGGTCTATTCTTTGCCAATTGCTTCCATCCAGAGCTAAAACATTCCATGCCTGCAGAAAACAAACACACTTTATTCATTACCGCCACTGCCTGCTCCCTTCGTTTTCCTCTCGGCAACTCAAATATAACAAAAATACACATCTTCAGGTCAAATTCTTTTAAAAGAACTATAACTGTATATGGTGGTAGTCATACAATATCAAGTAGATAAAACCACTGAATTTGTGGAAACAAATCTCACACCTCCCAAATGGATTACACTGCAGAAGTTAACTTATGCCACTAAAACACGTAGGAAAGCAAGCAATTAAATGCAGAGTATATCCATGGATACAGCAAAGACCTAACCCGGCGTTTTTAAAAAACTGTAAATTCTGTCTAATAAGTTCCTTTTGCTAGATCTAGATGGAGAAAAGTAGCTGCAGATGAGATTCTGTCCAATAAAACCGTAGTTCCTCAACCACATTAGTTACTATTCTGAGACAAACACAAACCTTTCAGAAAACTGCTGACCTTCCACTGTTACAACCCAGCCTTTCCCTTACAGGCGCAAAGCTACATGTGCATGCTTGAGAATTTGGCCTTCTCTGTCGAAGCAAAAGTTGTTTAAAGTAAAATAAACCAAGATAGCTAGAGAAACAGAAATACATTCAAAAGCAGAAGGAAAGAATACTGCATCCAACTGACAGATAGTCCTGAGAGAAAACTACAATCGATTCAACCGCTTTGCTTTTCTGCCGCAGTTGTGCAGGCTTCACCCAGAGGTTCTAACAAAACCTGATGTTAACACAAAGCTTACTGACCTCGCAGGCCACGGTGATATGGGTGTAGGAATTAAACACTTACGCAATTCTACATTAAAACAAGCAAACAAAGCAAAACAAACAAAACCCAATAAACCCCAAACAAAATAAAACCCAATCCTCATCAAGAGAAGGAAGAAATAAAACACGTTCATTCGTGTTATATAAGAATACATTTCACTGTACACACTCGATGTGGGAACAGACTATCGTTCTTTAATGCAAGAAAAATAATCAATACAAGCTAAACATAAAAGCTTACTTAGCATGCTTTCTCTAGTGTCTTCTGCTGCCTTTTTCCTCCATTAGTAGTCCATCTACTTAACACCTTTCTGTACTTGGCAAGCAAGTGATGAATGTACTTCTTAGACACATGGTGCACATTAACTGAACTACATGGAATTTTAAACAGAAAATACATCTGAAAAACAGCATTATGAAGCCACATGCTTTATAAAAACCAAATGCCATCACACCAAACTGGGCTTAATCCTTTCTCCAGATACAGACCATACATAACTAGATTATCTTTTCCGTAGCCTTTAAACAGAAGTTCAGTACATAGCAACTGAGACCACATCTGAATGCAAAAACGTTCCTTTGGTTTAAGAAACAAACAGACTGAGAGAACTTATGTTTGGGGGCTATTTTTGGGCAGGAAACAGACTGCCCCAAAGCCCATGATTCGCACATCACTAAGAGAATAACAGCCCCAGAAAAACAAAAACCCCAACAGAAATACATACCTTGGAAACTTGTGCGCATCGACACAAAGTGACTATGTCCAAGAAAGAAAATATTCTAGCAAGAAAGGCAAAGAACAACGATTAGAATGTTATATTATAAAGTCAGACTAATACATGGATTCACAGTTCTGTAACTCTATAAAACAAAAGCACTAGTTGCACAAGAAGCAAGTTAAATGCAATATGAGCATTTTATCAAGCTATTTTGCTGATTAAGACTTAAGGAATAATAGCACATCTATCACCTAAAGACAGTCAACATCAACATATTAGAACCAGCAGGTGCTTCTTCTAAAAATACCTATTTTCTGTTACCCCCTCCTTACTACCCAAACATAAATGAATGATAACAAATTCTTTTTCTTCTTTTTAATTCAGAGAAACTAGCTCATATACCTTTAATTGGGCTGCAATTAAAGAAGTAACTCACACAAACACAGGTGAAGATTTCAGAGGCTGGAGACGAGTAAGAAATGGCGAAAACCTCAAGAATCTAAGTACTAACAAAAAGAAAAGTTACCCAAACTTCTAAAGGGCTTCCATAGTGACTACCAAAGAGTATTTACTTTTAAATTTACTCTACAAGAAGCAACTACAATTGAAAATTCAGCATTACTATTCAGAGCATGGAACCAATTCCTCAAGGCTGCCAACTCATTATAGCTTTCCTAAAGAAATTTTTCACTGTCAAAATGAATTTTGCTAAATACCAATTCCAGGCAACAATGAAATTGCTACAAAGGATGTTCTTGGTGAAGAAAAGAAAAATAGCTGAAGCATAAAATACAGATCCTACTCCAAAATAATTCTCTATTACAGAGATAAAGATGAAATATATGAAAGACACTACTGTGATTCACTTACAAACTGTTACCTTCTCACCAATGAAATTTTTCAGTTACCAGAACAATTAATAGCAATAATAATTTCACCTTTTAATGAGATGTGAACACTGAGGAGCAAACAATAAGTAAAAGATGCTGAATTTAACAATGTAAAATTACTGTTTTCCAAGTGGAAATCTCAAGTTAGAGCTCAAAATGGATGCCTACATCTTAAGCACTGTTTTAGCTGTGCTAAGTGTCAGGAAATGTAATGGAAGTTAATGGAAGTTAATGGAAGCACTTCTTAAATGTAACAGCCTTCTGGATGCTTATTATGATCACTTTAGATAATTAGTATTCCAATACTCATTAACACATGGAAATACTTTATCTTTTTCACTGTAGGGTAATACCTCATCTTCAAAAACTAGAATACCTTGTCTTCAAAAACTATTAGCATGAAAACAGAAGGTAAGACACCCTCAAAAGCTATGAAACAATTTATAAAACCTGTTGATAACATTCGTTTTGATAGCATCTGTTTTTTGTCACTTGAACATCCACTCTGAGGTCTGACCACTTCCAAGAAACTTAGCAGTGTTTGATGTAAAAAGTACATCCAGACGTGCTCAGCAAAACTGCTGCACTGTTCAGATGAGCACTGAAAGCGTTCTCACCCTTGCAAGAGCAGCATTTATAACAGTGCCCACCATGAACCCTCTCTAACCCATGACTTGCCAGCATAAGGCAAGTGGCAGAAGATGAATGTCAGACATGATGCTGGACACCTGTTAAAGCTTCTTGGTTTGTAGAAGCTTCCTCCTAGTACCACTGTATGAGTGTAATCAGAAAGTTATCTCAGGTTTACAGAAGCTGAAGCACAAAAAAAAGCTTTATGTTATTTGTTACAAAGGAAGGTTTGTGACAAACCACATTGTGACACAATACTCTTGCCTAAATGAAGAACATTACATGCTTTAAAAGTGATGTATCTAGTTACACTGAAATATGAAACAACAGAAGAAAATGCAAGATGTTGAAGAGAGAGTATTTCATACTGCCAGACTGAGTTGCCTGGCAGTCTGTCTTCATGTTTGATTGTTTATTGCTGTTAGAAGATTAAAAGCAAATGAAAACCAAATGCAGAACACACATATTTATTTTTGCTCCATTCTGTATGAAGTGACTTTTTTAAAAAGGCAAAACCAAAAAGTGGTCATTTGATGTTTAAAGGAAAAATACTTCAGTAAGTGTAAACATTCATGATGCTCTCAGTTTTTATTTTTATTCTAAAGAAGAAACTTTCTTGCAAGGTGCTCCAAAATGTCCCCATCAAAATAATATTTGCTGGATTATAATGCATCCTAATCAGAATTATTATTGAATTAAATCCTAGGATAGGTAACAGATGCCAGTAAATTCCAAAGACTCATTTTGCCAACTTGCCTGAAAGTATATTTTCCCCACGCTTTTCTGTTTACCTTCTATAGTACAGGCTTACATGTGCACCACTAAAACACTTGCTTCCCTACTGCAGCCACAAAGAATTACTAGGAAATACTTACCAGTCGGTGAAACTAGCCAACAAAGCACAAGACTGTAAGGTTTAAAGTAATTTAAGGTCTTTTAAAGACTTTAAAGTCTTCAAGAGACCTCAAAGGCAACCACCAAACTGAGATGGAGATGGCAACACCGACACTCAGTCATCTGTTAGCATTAGACACTGACATTGTCTGGCACTTAAGAGTGAAGGATTATGTCAGCAGGCACCTGTAATTTTAAAAAGTGGAAAAAACTACCAAGTAAGGCAGCTGACGGTTCTATGGCACTTCTGTCCTCTATGACCATAGTTATGCAGATGGAAGCTAATGCAGCCAGCAGCAGGATTAATTTCCGTTTAAGCCTTTGGCATAGAGTATGGGGAAACTGGAAATTAAGTTAATAGATGCACAGGAAAGTTTAGGATCGTCTATTCTGACTTCCAGTATCCCAGGCTATTCAATTCTCCATATATGAAGTTCAAGAATTCCTTTACAACCAACCAAAGATCTTCAAGACTTTCCATCCCTAGGCACATACCAGTATGGACACAAGTTTGGGCTTGGAGGTCTTTCAATGTTAACAGTACAGCAGTACACATAAGCTTCATGCCAAAGGCACAATGGGTGGCATAAATGCACAGTTCTTCAACTCCCTTATGGTAAACATGAATTTGACTAAAGCCTAATGTCCATAAAAGGATCTATTCTTGATTTGAAAGCCTTCAAGAAATGGAAAATCACCACCTTCTCTGGTAGTTTGTTCCACTGCTTAATCACTCTGTTATAACACCTATGTTCTTTCCAAGGTGAACGTCTGACTTGCAGCTTTAATGCTTTTTTCTACTTTTCTTCACCAGATTAGAGTACATTAGCAGTTAGTACTTTCCCCTCACCAAGTTTTAAAGCACTTATCATGTCATCTTCAATGCTGCTTGTTGACAGTCTTTCTACTTTAGTCCTTTGAATCTCATTTTCTCTGCACATTCTTCATTTTTCCAGCATGTTTCTTCAAATGTAGACATCAGAAGCATGTGCAGCATTAAAAAAACTATTAGTATCAACAGAGCCGTACAGACATGTAAGTCTGCCAAGCAATTACAGTATCAGAAACAACCAAACTGACACAAGTACACAAACTGCATTCATATGGACTACTACAGGGGCCTTCAAGGAGGGCAGTACTGCCCTATTATACAAATCCTCAAAGTGGGGAAAATTAATGGTGTGTGCAATGATTCAGGACATGGTCTAGCGGTAGACTTGGCACTGCTGGGTTAACAGTTGGACTTGACGATCTTAAAGGTTTCTTCCAACCTAAGAATATCAATGATTCTGTGAGATGACAGATTTCTCCCCCACCTCAAAATACACACGCTGTTTGTCTGCTTACACAATTCTTAGCAACTAAGAGCAGATCCATATAGGCGTTTGTATTTTTCAGTTCTTTGGCACACCAGTCGGTACTCCGTATAAGATACAGCAGTCAAATTTTGCAGGGAGTGTGGGCCTACCGTACCTAGCTAAGAAATACCAATTGCATTATAACAATTTCTTGTAACCTTTCCTGTATTTTTTCTATTTCCTCCACAGTTAAGCACACAGATGGTAAAGCATCGCTTCAAATATACCAAATACTATGTATGAATACACTAATTTTAAGTTTAGGGCATTTTCTTCCCTACAGTAGTAACAGGCTAAAAGCTGAGCAAAAAGTAGTGTACAGTACTAAAAACAACGAACAGAAACATGAAAACATATATAACACTTAATTAGCCAACTCACAAATACATATTCTTGCATACAAGAAAAGCAGCTACTGGAACACAAGTCCTGGGCTGTTCTTCTAATTCGAGCCCCAAAACTCTGCTTATCCTCTTTTTAACATGATTGAGCAAACATTTTTAGTCTGATGACTATGACCTATTATTATTCCAGTACATGCACCAAGTACATATGGTTTATAGCAGAACTCAGAACAGCTTCTGCATTTGTGGTCCAACCTACGAAGTTGGTACTTTGAAAGCAGAAGGGAACATAACATGGTTCAAGGGGTCAAAAGGAATTAACATCTTGTTTCTGAAGCTTGTCATTTTTGTACAAAATCTTGTAGCACAGGTTAGCAGTTAAAACACAAATGAACAAGTGTTATCTGTCCTTCTACATGGCAAAAGTACTGGCTATATCCCCATTTTCAAACACACGTGTTTGAATTCAAACATATGAGGCATGGTTTAGTGGGAGGTGTCCCTGCCCATGGCAGGGGGGTTGGAACTAGATGATCTTAAGGTCCTTTCCAATCCTAACTATTCTATGACTCTATGTTTTCAACCTTCTCATCAAGCATAAAATAAAAAAAAAGGAAAAGATTTTTGGAAGCTGTTGGAAAGTCACAACATTCTAATATTACATCCACTTCCTTTTTTTTGTTCCCAGTGCTTTTCAGACTCATACAGTAACTTTAAAAATCCATTTGTTTTTCCCAGCAATTTACAAGGAAAAAAAAGAAAACTATTCGTCCTCAAGGCTGTGACATCTTACTGGAACAGTTGTTACTGGTGAAATTGCAACAGTCTCTCTCTGACTTGACTTCTGATCCTTCTGAAGTTAGATACGGGTTTACTAACTTTAGACACCAGGACAAGTCCACAGCTGATGTCCTGTATAATCATACGATGCTTTTCCATAAACATACAGGCTAAGCAAAGAAAAATACTGTAATTGTCTGAAAACATTGTTTAAATGACATGATTTATAACATCGCTGCAGGATTCTTACTCAGACATCAAACAATTTAGCATTTATTCAACCTTTCCCTTCTAGCAATATATAGGAGCAGAGAGGAAGGAGCATTCCTTATTAGCTGGCAAATTAACAGCACTGCAACAGCTAACAGTGGTGGTCATTTTTCTTTTAGCTTGGACAGTGCTACAAATCAAAGCTTTTAGAAGCAGTCTGTTTCTTCCACAAAAATAAAATTATTCCAACATTACCAATAAAAATAAATGCACAAACCAGAAAAAGTTACAAATTATCTCCTCCCTCTCTCCACTCAATGCTATTGTACCTACCTCAAAGCATAACTGCTCCCTCCAAATGAGGGTCTTCTTCAAAACCACTGCTGTCCATATTAGTCGTATATCCTTCTCCTCCTCTGCACAGTCATCTGGGTCTCATTGAGTAGGAACAATAATCTCTGGGTTCGTATCCTAATGAGCTTCTTGACTGAGAAGCTGAGGGTTTCAGTTGCTTACTTATAAGAATAGCAGATAATCTGCAGAAAATGCGCAAGAGACATGACACTGCCCTGCAAACCTTGCAATCTAATTCTGGTTGTTAGATAAATAGTATGAAAGAGCAAGAACTGCAGTGTAAGACCAAGGGCTTACTTTGTTCAACTTCAGAGTATGCAACTGTATCAACAACTGAGTAAAATTTTACAGTGGCAGTAGGTTCTAAGTCTACCATCAGAGAAGGTTTCTCTGAAAAGAAAATCTGGACTGCTTGTTATAGTCCGATTACAGAAGTTTGAATACTTGATGTAAATAAGAATGCAATACAAGAAATTGCGCTTCTATTTCCAGATATTTGTAACAAATATTAACCACCCTTTTTCCACATGTCAAACTGTTCTTTGGGTTTTTTTAGTTTTCCTGGTTTTTAAGAGCTGTAGTGTTTTCCAACAGTTTTCATGCATATCTGATATAAGCAAGCAACAAACTGTGTATTTGATGACACTTTCAATAGTATTTACTATTCGGTTCCAGCACTATGAGCAAAATTTTTCCACTGCAACTGGTTTACTTTCCTTTTAATTAAAAGGTAGACTGCATAGTTAATACAGTAAAAATAATTAGGATATTAATTACACTCAGTGCAGCAATATTTAATCCCTCCTGTCATAACCATATGGCAAGACAATTTGAAAGCATATTGTAGCACAAGCATAAACTGTTAGGTGTTGAAAGACTTTCAGGCTCTGTCTTGCAAAAGCATTCATGTGCAGAAGCATAAAACAAACTCCCCACTGATAATCCTTTAGACAGCCAGGTTCGCGCCCCTAAATTTCCCCAGGTATCTAGACTCTGCAGGGACGAGAACTCAGACCCTGTGTCCCATCATACTACTCTCCAACATGCCCTGCCTCTGGCCTTGTGAGTTTGTCTCTGCAGCAGTAAACTTCAAAAGGAGTTTAACAGAGCACTTCTCCCACCCATCCCCTTCCTCGCCATTCCAAAGCCCTAACAGTCTGCGTCAACACTGTGCGCGTTATAAAAAGTGGACTTTATTTCTCTCTGGCTATGGGCAGCCCATCATCCAAGTCCCAGCATTCAGCATGAGATCATCATGGTCTTCACTAAGAAAACTGACTATCTCAATTAAATTTCTCAATCAACTATTCTGGCTACAGCTTTGATCCACTTTGGTAGATCACTGTGCAACTGCAAAGAGGACATACACACACAAGAACTAGATGGTTGGCTAAATCACTTCTGTATATGCTAGGTCTGGGTCATTTTATTTTGTCACTCCATCCCCAGGAAGCACTTCAACCATGCAAAGGGTTTCTTTAGACACTGCACAATAGAGTAGTGGCAGTGCCTTAGCAGCATCGCTTCCTCAGTCGATAAAATCCAAGGTAAGCCTATATATCCGCCAAGTTGCTCTGCAAGAAGTTATCTTGCATTCAAGAGCTAACAGCTAGCCGCCAGTATTGCCCAATTTCTTGTACTTTTTTTCCCCTGCTGAGTTCTTTAAAACGCCCTCTAAAATATGTATGTTGGAATAAACACAGAGCTCAATGAAGCAATTAAGCTACTCCCTATTTAACATGTTAAAGAACTTACCAAATTTGGTGTTGGAATACACAATTCGGGAAATAGACACCTAGAAGTCAAATGCAGGAATTCTCACAATAAACCTCAACACATTAATTTTATTGATGATGCTGTCATTAACACAGACACAATAATTTAGGAATTTAATACCTATATAGTGTCACAGATATTTTCTTTTTATCCTACAATGAAAACTGAACCATACTACAGGATCAGTAAGTCCTTTCAAAAGGTGATGCCTTTACTGTTTCAGGGCATGATACTTTTCACTGCCTAAACCACATCAACAAATTCCACTGAATGAAATAAACAGGACACTAAGCACCCATAACAGAGAAAAGCACAGTCATTTCCACAAACATCTGGAGAGTCCTACTGCTAGAAAAGAAGTGCTTGCTGTCAGGGTTTAAGCCAACTCAGAACCATGCAGCCGCTTGCCCACTCCCCCCTTCTTCCTCCCCTGGCTCCGAGAGGGATGGGGAGGAGAAGAGAAAGAATGTAACTCCCACAGGTTGAGATAAGGACAGTCCAGTAACTAAGGTATAACACAAACCACTGCTGCTGCCACCAATAATAATGATGAGGGAAATAACAAGAGGAGAGAATACAACCACTCACCATCCTCTGACCGATACCCAGCACAACCCGATCTAGGCCTTCCAGGTAACTCCCCCAGTTTCTATTCTGGCCATGCCGTGCTGTGGCATGGAATATCCCTCTGTTAGTTTGGGTCAGCGGTCCTGTCTCTGCTTCTTCTCAGCTTCCCATGCCCCTCCTCACTGGCAGAGCATGAGACTGAAAAATACTTGATTGGAGTAAACATCACTTTGCAACAGCTAAAAACATTGGTGTGTTATCAGCATTGTTCTCGGGCTCCAGTCGGAAACACAGCACTGCACCAGCTACTAAGAAGGAGAAGAATGACAGCTACAGCTGAACCCAAGACATTTGCATATTACAATACCTTGCTATGGAGGCAGCATATTAAACTGACTTTACCTTGTGTTTCATGTGTGGCAGGGACTGTAACAAAGCAAAGCCATTAGAATTTCTGTGTCTGTTTTAATCACACTTTCTAAACAGTCGTACGAGTCTAATTTACAGCACTGACACCATATTGAATGTGTGCTTCTCAAGAAAAATGAAAAAAAATTTTAATACCAATTCCTTTAACAACAGACTGCTTCTTTAATACCACCAAGAGAGCATCATAATAGTGCAGACACTAGGTGATGTTTTAAGAGCACTTTCTTCACACACAGGCAGGCAAGCGGGATGGTGAGCACTCACCTCAGGACCAGGGCCCAGTCTGGGAGCTGTGCTCTGGCTGCCCCAGCAATGGCCAGTGTCAGCACCCAGACAGAACTGATGAGAGGGGAGGCTGCAGTGCAGAGCTTGGGGTGATAGGACAGGAGGTAATGGGTTCAAACTGAAACGGGAAGTTTAGGTTAGATATAAGGAAGAAGTTCTTTACTGTGAAGGTGGGGAGGCACTGGAATGGGTTGCCCAAGGAAGTTGCGAATGCTCCATCCCTGGTAGCGTTCAAGGCCAGGTTAAATGGAGTCTTGAATGACATGGTTTTGTGTGAGGCGTCTCTGCCCATGGCAGGGGGTTGGAACTCAATGATCTTAAGGTTCTTTCCAGCCCTACCTATTCTATGACTCTAAAATGCAAACTACCATTATTTGAGACATTCTTCCACATCAGACTGGATGCAATGACATACATACAACGTAACCCAAACACCTCAGTTTAAAAGAAGAAATCATCAACTCAATTTTGTTAACACCATCACTTAAATCTATAATTATAGCATTACAAGTGAACACTTTCCTTTTTTTTTCCCCTCCAAGAGAGGTTGTAACAAACTCTGTATGCAGCTACAGAAGACGTCACTAAGCTGGTTCAGTTCCAGCTCTGATGCAATCACATCCAGTTGAGCTGTATCATCATATATGGCAGTTTACACTTGGCCTGAAATCAGCTTAAAAAAGATGAGTGCGAAGACATCCTTTAGCATCTCAGCCAGGGGCTGAACTAAACTGATCTTGGTGGTGTAGCTAACTCCTGTACCTAAAGGTGAGCTACTCACAGTGGCAAGCTGATGAAATTTATGACTTACCAAATTACTACAGTAAGGAAAGTTCTTCTGCTGGTTCTAACTTAGAGTAATGGTAACAGGCAGCGCTTTTCTGCCGTGACTTTTTGAAAGCTTTGCAGTTGAACTTATATTTTGTTATAACAAAATTCATAACATGAAGACTATGAATTACATTACAGAAAGGATTACAGGCTCTTCAGACAGATAAAGCATTGTGTAGTGTGGAAGAGTTGACTATTCTGTACAACAAAGCTTTTTGGACATTTTCTTTCACTTTTTCTGACATGCAAGGAAAAGATCACTGTTAGATTACACCTTCCATGGTACAGTATAATTTGAACACATTAAAACAAATCAAGGCTAACCAAAAGATAACAATTTCAACAATCGCAAGAATTAAACCACGTATGCTACTATTTATTTTAAGACAGATCTAAGAAAGAATAAGTAGCACTTGATAGCCTGTAAGCTACCTAAGCAATGCATGATCCTCATGTTTAACACACGTTAAAATAACATGCACGATCCTCATGTTTAACACACCCCTTAACACACTATAAAGTTACCTTAACAGAAGTTCTTTGGGTAGTTTTTTGTTAATAAGGGCTTCATCATTATTTGAGAAAACCTAAAAATAGAAAGAAAAATCATCACTTAGACCTACAAGACAAAAGCTTTTAGAGAGTCTTTTCACCTTCTACTTAGGTGCTTAATTCTTTTAAATTACCGTTCCCATTTTCAACACGTCAGGTGGCAATACTATAAAATTATCTCAACATACACAACAGGGCCACGCTCACACATACACTCGGCATTCCCTAGTGCTAAGATGTAACTGTGCAAAAGTTGTGAAGCAACTTGACAGTCATTAAACAAGCAATACGAAGACACATTTTCATAGTATTCTAGGCAACAGTGAAACTTCCAGAAATAGTTAGCCACATACGAACACACACTAGTTAGCGTCCTAAAATTGTTCTATTACAGAAAACAGAAAGGGGACTCTTTCCAGTTATTCAGGTCCCTTCCTTCATTGTGTGCAGCGTAAATACTTCAGCCCAGGTATGCGAATGTGGATAAAATATAATAATCTAAATTTAAATGATTTACTGCCACAGGTATGACAGCAGCAGCTACATAAGCAAGGGAAGCACCTCAAAAAAATGCTACCAGAAAAACTGAAAATACCCCTCACTCAGAATTTCCTAACAGATATCCTAAGGAAAGAAAGTGGAGAGATTGAAAGAAAATGCCAAAGGAAAAAGCAGGCAATACACAGGAAAATGTTTCTGCAAAAGACAAACAGGATTAGTCAACAGTTAAATAGCTGAGCTTCAGAAAGGAGATACTGACAACTTACTGTAAATATGCAGGTTTAAGAAATTTTGCCATAGAAAAATGGCAATAAACAAAACAAACTGAATCAGATATGCAATCAATTTAAGGAATCACAGGATAGACTGGAGGAAGTCAGTCACAAGCAATCACTTCCCCTGCAAAGAGAAGACCATTATGTACTCATTTGCTGTCTACATTACCTGAAACAAAAGCCAGAAGGAGATCCAATATAGCCAAGAGCTTTCTGAATGCTAAAAGGTAAATGGGAAGTAATCTTTCCCCTGCCCTTCATTAAGAGTATGCTGTTCCTGACTCAGTGTTATCCCTTGTCCATCCTACCATCACACATTATCACCTACTTGGCAACTATCTGCTTTGCTTCTCAGGAAAATGGGGGGGGTGTGGGGGGGTGTGGAATAAAAAAGAACAAACCACCAAAAAAAACCCAACCAAACAAGCAACAAAACCAAAGAAAATCAAACCCCAATTCTAGTTCCTTCAGGAGAAAAATATTCATGGCTTTAAGCAGTTCCACATGGATGACCGCAGGTTGAGGTTCTGCTTTACATCCCATACGCATTGCTGTCAGTATGCTGACTTGATGCTCAAATACACTATGTACACCAACACTATTTTTAGAAGTGGTTGTCTGAGCTTAGCAATTCATTGATTTATGACTTATCTGCATGTATGCCATTTTAGTATTATCTGCTACTCATGCTTTTCAGCTTACAGCCTGAAAACAGTACTGTATATTGGGATAATTTTTTAGAAGAACAGTCAAAACACAGTCCTGTGTTTATTGCAGCACTTATTTAGAAAAAGAAGACATATACGCCATCCTCATAGAACTTAACATCACTAAAAAGCAAAGTGAGGAAATACTTCTGTTGCAGAGAAGGAAGTTACCTCTGTGAAAGCACACCAGGTCTATGGTAAAACCAACGAGTAAACTTAGATCTTAGTAATTCTGGCCCAGATTCTGAGCATTCCGTATCAGAGACCACTAAAAATCTTGTTTCAACTTAATTATTCTACAGTTGCAGGTAATTCCTCTAAAGTTACATCACCTACTATACACTTCCCACTTACTTGCCTAAGTATTCTTACTACTTTGCAGCCTGCTACTAGTTAACACGTGGCATCGTTTTGCCAGTACAAAGGTTATCGCCCTTTTTCCTTTACACTCTAGATTCTCAGATGTATAGAAACATGGATATGAGCTCACTGTATGAAGGCAACATAGCATTTAAGTTAGTAAATTTGTCACACTCAAAAAAAATAGCCTGCCAGTTTTGCTTCCCCTTCCAGATTGTTACACACACTGACTACCACTAGTCCTGGAACATAACTTGTTGGTACACCACAGTCAGCTTGCCACTATTAAAAGCACCACATATTCATCTCCTTTGGTTTAACAGTTGGTGATAAAGCTTTCCTGTTTTCACCAGAATTACTGATGGAATTATACACTTGTGGGTTTGTATTGCCAAGTTTGGCAAAGAACTGCAGTATGCTCATAAAAGTACATTTTTCTCTACGAAGAAACATAGGAATATTCCCCACATCTTAAACATTTGGAAATTCCTTCCAACTACAAGTTTAAGATCAAAACAAGGTTATACTAATGATTTTGGTGATGGTTTTATTTTAATGATGCAATTTTGGTTATTATTCAGTCCTCTTTTGAAGAAGACTATTGTCTTTACAGATGAAACAGTTCTGTTGGCATTATGGCTCAGTTCCATGGAGATATTTATGTATCTAATTTCCACTGACATCAGAGTCAATAAGGGCCTTCAATCTGTCAACTTTACAAATCAAAAGTTATTAAAAACTAGACTCAAAAATAGACTTGTTTAGTAGTGTGCTAAAGCAAGTAAGTAGTGATAGGTTTAGGAAAAAGGGAAAATCATGTCCGAGACACCCAAAAGAACATCAGCAAAAGGAGAAGACATACATACTGAAAACAAGGCTGTATTATTTATCAGGTCAGGAACAAAACACAACATTAGGTCATTGTCACCAAAGGAGACAGCAGTTTAGAATTAAATCCATACATTTGTGGCTGACAGGGCAAACATCCTAGTTAGACTGTAAATATTGCCATGTCTAAAAAGCATAGTGTCTTTCAGGGTTTCACTGCCAAGAACAGTACTTATTTACTGTTATTTATGCAGTGATAGGCATTGCAAGGACAAGGTGTTTTAAAGGAAAATCCTGTCGAAATAAAATCAAACTTCTATTCAGTTCCCCCGATGTGCAGATTTTTATTACCAAACATAAACCACACAAGCTTGCTGCATATTTCTCTTCCTCAACAGAGACACCTGATTGCTGCCTGTGTAATCTCCCCTTCACCATGCTCCTGAGATCACCTCTCACTACAGTGACATGAAAGCCAACAGATCAGCTTTGCTACCCAGAGCAGCTCACTATCACACTAAAGGTAGGAGTGGCATTCTAAAAAGCTCTCTATTTAAATACAACAGAAAAGTGGGGGAGGAAGAAAAGGGAAAACAATTTTGCTTTACTCTAAATTTTGTATTCCCTCACATGCGACACTATAGAGTGCTCTCTAATGGTCAGAGACCTGCTGCTAGCTGATGCTTTCTCCAGAAATGTACAATTAGAGCATTGGACAGGCAGAATCATTTAACTCTATGCAAGCAGCAAAACGTAAAGGTATCCAGGCAACAAAAGGAGTGTCAGACAAGCAAAGGGATGCACATTGCCAACAGAACAGTGCTAAGTGATACTCATGACACAACAGCTGGTGGAACAGGACTGGTGTTACATTAGAACTCACGGTAAAACTTTCTGTATCAATAAAATTATGACACACCAAAGTGAACCTTGAAAGGCAATCCCACCTCAAACCAAGCTTGCCTAGAGCAGAGACAGAACAGCCAAGTCTTTTGTTTCAACAACAGACACTACTTGCCCTCCAGGCTCTCACTCACAAGGCTCAAGCTGCTCACCAGGCTCCATCACAAGCTTTGACTTTGTGCACTTTAAAATCCCAGCCACTCTGGTCTGTTTTGGTCACTAACCTCTTTTTCCCATGGACCCTCTATGAGAGCTCAGGGCATTGTCTTCAGTAGGCTCACAGCTGATAGATAGATAACCTACTGGGGTCTTTTATGCTGGTCTTTCCTCAGGATGCCTTCTCTTCCAGCACTGTGACAAACTGACGGACGGAAGCAACTAGTACCTCATATGAAATACTTCTGTACTTACTGTGTTGGACAGCTTAAACAATTAAGGCCCACCTTCAGTGAACAAGATCAAATATCAGGCTGGATAAGACTTTGAACAAGCTGCTCTAGTGGAAAAAGCTCCTGCCCATGGCAGGGGGTTGGAACTGGACAAGCTTTAAGGTTCCTTCCAACCCAAACCATTCTGTGATTCTATGAAATATGCCTGGGAACTTCTCTTTCGCTAATGCCTTTTACTGACTTAGGGCTGCCTGTAAGAGCTATATTGCTTTTAAAGTTTCCCCAAAGTACATACTGTCCAATATATTAAAACCTGCCAGGCAGAAGCAGCTGGCCACACTGCCCACATTGCCGCTTGGTTTTCTTCCAGAAGACCCATCATTCTTGTTTTGCCAGCACTGGTATTCATATCACATCATTCACATTTTACTGGAGGGAATCGGTCTGGTGTTGCAAGGTCCTGTTCTCACTGGGTGACTGATCAAGGTCATTTGTGAGCTTCAGAGCTGATGTCCATAACTGCTCAACTCTATCTCAAGGCCCTCAACTCTAACATGGCGTAGGAGGCGCTTGGAGGTTGCTTTGACTGCTGTCTTGAGCACAGAAGAGCATTCTCAGTTGACCTAACAGCTCACATCACCCTTTTCTGTGTGTTTTTCAGAAGGGCTGTCACCTACTGCCAACAATGTATTTTGGAAATCACCAATCAAGCCCTTTCAATAGTATGACTTAATTACTGCAAGTAGACAAGGTAGAAAGGCCTAACAGGTTAGCCTGACCTGTTAGCTGAGCTGGCCATTCATTAATGCAAGACTTAGCCTCGTCACCTATAAAGTCACCAATGAGACAGCTGATATAGGGAATAACAGAGAACCCTTTAATTTTGGAGAGTAGCATAATTTTTAGAGAATAGCATAAAGTTTTGTTG
>JARCZZ010022908.1:0-15263 GCA_030323915.1 Brotogeris chrysoptera
CCGCCCCCCCCCCCCCCCCCCCCCCCGCCTTTTCTTAATCTTTTTATTCGGAACTAGGTGATCTTAAGGTCCTTTCCAAGCCTAACTATTCTATGATTCTGTGATTCTATGATACTGCTTTCTTACTTGCTGGAGGGTAGTGCAGGAGAGAGGTGTCAGTTATAGGGGGACTTTGCAACCTTCAGATCATCTGGAGAGATTTTGTTGCAGGGCAGAATGCAGGGTTAGCCCCTTATAGATGCAGAGAGGTTGCTGCCGTGCGTAGAGGAAGGGCAGAGGAGTTTAAGCAGGAGGGTCAAGCTGCAGCAAGTATTTAAGAAGACCAAAGACTGTGGTGGCAGAAAGCAAAGACCCATCTGTTGTTTCATCGTTTGTTTATTCCTCCTTCTAACGCCTTCTCCCCCTCCCACTCCCCCCACCCCCCTCTTAAATCCAGGGACCATTCACGCCTCTTGCAAATGAGACTTGGTCGATGCTGAGAGAGCAGCGTGTTGAGTGGTGTGTGTATGTGCACGCATCTGCGGGGGTAGGATACTCGGTCCTCAGCATTTGCCTGTGATCAGAAGAAAACAGGATGTGCCTATTGCTGGAGGAGTGACAATGCTAGCCGAGTGGGGCTCACCTGCTGGTGATCTTTGCAGAGGCATTTGAGGATTATTCAGCTCCAGAAGGTCTGTGTGAGGAATGCGATCTCTGCTGTGGCTGAAAATAGGAGGTGCCTACCCATCTTGATTATTGCCACTGAAAGAACCGCTTTGCTGACACTGTAGGAAGAAGCAATTGCTGCCACCGACAAGGTAATGCTGCGGAATGGGAGAGGGGATTTATGTGCCCTGGGTCGCAGACAGAAACCCTGTGGATGAGGGAGGAACTCTTTCCCCTCCCTCCCTCCTGCTTATGTCCTGTGCCCTACTTGCCAGAGGGCTAGCACAGCTCTTGGGGAACCAGCAAGCCAACTGGTCGGAGCACTGGAGGGCAGCAGGCACTGATCGCTCCCCAGGAGCAGCATATGTGTGGGGCTGGGATACTGCAATACCTGGGCTTGGTGGTGTGTGTGATATAGCCCCTGTGTTCACTAGTGGGGAATCTGTTTTGGCAGGAAGAGCTAATGGAAGTATTTGTTTTCCAGGCACAGTCAGGCTTAGCTGAGCCATAGACTTTTCTGTGTGACCTTGGGACGAATCACTTCGGCTTTGCTTGGCGAGTCCCGTCTGTTCCTTGTTTAATAATTGGAGCTAATGTCTCCGCGTGCAGAAATGATTCATTAGCGCTCAGAAGGACAGTGATACCACTAGCCAAGCAGGGAGACAGGGACCTAAGAACCGGTGTGTGTGCATAGACACGTCTGTATGCACAACAACTGAGTTGTAGCAGCTCTGGTAGCAATGCCGGGAGTTAACCTTGTCCAGTAGTTCCTCTAAGATCCAGGTCCAGGTATTGAATTTACTTGTAAAGATCGTGGTGCTGCATGACAGATGTGACCACCACGGCAATTTTCACCATTGGCTTATTTTGAGGTTCGGCTTTTATTTTCCGTTCCCTAAGCTTCACAGGGAGGCGATCGCTGGCTGCCGGCGGTGCTCAGCACCAGGGACAGCGCCCGCCGCTCCCGCCCGACTGTTGCCGTCTGTCTGTTGCCCCATGCCGGACACACTGTTGCCCGCTGTCCACCCCGCTGCTGCTCCCTGCCCGCCCCACTGCTGTCCACTGCTTGCTGTTCCCTTCCCCCAGCCTGCTGCCCGCTGCCCCCTGCCCCTGACCACTGTGCCTCTTCCTGCTACCCGCTGCCCACAGCCCGATGCCCGTAGTCAGCACTGTCGTGCACTGCAGGGCTCCACCACCTTGACACCTCCACTTCCATTCCATCTCCTCCTCCAGAAGGGCTTTCTGGGGGCAATGAGGGTGACTGTGTGTAGGGGAAGGCTGGATGTTTCTTTCTTCTATTACTGAGTGGGGGGATCATCTTGAAAACAGTGTTGGAGGATCATCTTGAAAACACACTGCTTTAAACAATCCTGAAAGGAAAGATACATGGAGGTGTTAACTCCAAGATTTTAAATTCTCTATGATTATTTTTTTATTACTGTATTCCTAAACATTTCTATCCCATGCTAATATTTTGTGAACTCTCAATTCTTTAACTGCATACTAATATTTACAGTATATGATCAGGGATTCTAGGGTAAATCATTATTTCAAATTATCAGAGAGTGTTTTGGGGGTCTTTACACTGGTTCTTTGTCATTTTATTTGCTAACATGTGTAAGGCTTTTTTGGCATAGCGATAGTATTGGAATGCCCTTGTAGCACCAGTCTTGTGATTTGCTAGAAAATGGGTTGTTTTTTGGAATTGCTATTGCTTTCTCTTGATCACCTCCTCCAAATCATTCATTTTGTTCAGATTATAGTTTTGTTAATTAATAAAATGTCTAGGATTACAGCTGAGATCACAACAGAGCATTTAGTTCCTGCATCATAGGGTATGCCAGGTTTTTGGTAACAGCAGCAGTAAGTAGTGTATAAATTTAGCGGAAGTGCAAGTTTTGATGGGAAGTTAAGCACCTGCATATTAAAACCAAAATTATTTCATCAACCAGAAAGTGTGTGTGGGCATAATATGGTGAAGAACTTTTTGGGATTGCTAAGGATCTTGCACCTAATTATAACACCCTGTGCTTATTACCTATGAGGCAGGAGTTCCGCACATCGGTCTGTTATTTTCAGTGGCTCTTCTGGCCAAATGGTTAAAATTCTTCTGCACTGCTTAAGTTTCTCCTGTTTCTAAGAGGAATTACAGAAAAATGCTTCATAGTCTCTCCTGTTGTATAAGGCTGTTTCCTTTGTCAAAGGGCATGATACAATGCCCACTGGAATTCACAGAGATGATAATGCAAAGACTAATGGCTGTTTGATCTTTTAAATTCTTTGTGTGTGAATGTGCTTTGGTGAATAGAAAATTTAAACATCAGTAGAAATATCAAACCAGAACACTGTGCTCACACTTCATGATTTTCAGCTAAGGACCATTTGTGTGCATCAGGTTTTGTGTGAAGAAATTGAATTGCTTCCAAGGAATGGGTGCATGGGACCTCCTGCGAAAAGCCTTTCCATGGCACTGGGGGAAGGATTGCCAGAATATTTTGAACCCAATGCTTAGAGTTTGCAATGCCAATAGCCAGCAGAACTGAGCAAAGGCTAAGCATCCTTAAGGTACACATTTTCCTCACTTTGGTTCCATTGAGATGAGCTGAGAGGTCTCTCATGTCACTGTTTTTCTAAGGCAGTTCCATCTTTTGCTGTCTAAAGATCTTCACTGTGAGAAAAGTGGCAGGACTGATACTGAACCAGTAATCCAGTTGCCACTTGCTAAGGTTTTGTCTTCTCTGATGATGAAACCTATGTTGGGATATACTGACTTGATCCATAGCCCATGGATCACTGAATTATCTCTTACCTGATGGCTTTGAATTAATTGTGGTATGTGCTGTAAATGAACTCCTGGAAAACATTTAATTAGCAGGTATGTGGCTGGAAGCTATGCAAACATAATGTGTAAGTAGTATTTTTCAGTGCAAATCAATTCATTTTAGGGGCCTAATTTTTCGTGATTGCTCTGATCCTGAAAATCCTTCAAAGAGGCCTTAAACTTTAGATGTCTTTACAGATGTGTGACCAATAGCATTCTTCATGTGCTGAGCATATTCCCAAGTGCTTTCTCGGTTTGGACCATAATTCCTCATTCCATCACAGCGCTGTTCTGTGATTTAGTAATCTGACATTTTATTTTCATTGTTTAAATCTGCCTGAAGCTTTAGATACTATGAACGAACAGGCTGTGAAATCACAAAATTTTATGTAGCAAAGAAGAAACCTTAAAAAAGTGTTGCTCTTTCTCTGATAAAAACCAGGCTAAATCGACGACTTCACTTTGCTGAGTTTATGTTTTACCTGCAAGAAACCACGCAGCCAAGAGAATTTGGATTGCAAAAAAGGACAAGAAGGTCCTTCACTTTTGGGTCACTAGTGGGCGCTGCTATAACAATGTAAGTCACGGCGGGAAAGGGTTTCATTCCTTAGGTTTAAACACTGTTACGCCTGTGGTAGTGGAAGCCCTCAAGTAAAGTCAGACGTGCCCCATGCATAAGCTCACAGCCGCATACAAAGTGGAAAATGAGCACTTTATGAACTGCTATTCATAGTCTGATTTCTTTAATTGAGATTTAATTAGTGCTGTTAAATATTAGGACTTGTTTTGTTTCTTTTGGTCTGTAGAGACTGTAAGTAGGTGGACTTGCATTTGAGGTTAAAGTAAGTAATTTAAATGTTTGTGTGAGAGAATATTCATGGAATATTGCAGATGCTCATTTTCTACTCGGTTAAACCTCAACATGAAGTAGCTGGAACTCTGCCCTAAAGGGACAGCTGAGAATTTCTCCTGACAGACACTGGCATAAAGTTTTTGCTGCCAGGGAGAGCAGAGGTTATAGGAACACGTTGAGTGCTTCATCAGAACTGTGTCTTCAGCCATCTGGGTAGCCCTTACATTTTTGTCTAGGGCAAGACTGAGCAAACAACAGATAGGCAGAAATACCTTTCTGTCGATACTTCCGCAGTTGCTACAAGTGCAAAGGTAGTGTACCAGCAGACGGAGACAAAAGTATCTGTCATCTGTTGTTAAAGCATATGACTTCAGGATTTATTCATAGTTAGATCCGTAGCTGAAAGAAGCTAGGAACCTTTATACACCAGTAATTAAGTGCCTATTTCCATTTTGCCTTTGTTAAAGTAAGGTGAGAATAACTCCCATGATGCTGAAACACTTGAACAGTGTGCAAAATAAATTTGACCCTGAATGCTGTTCCTGTTCATTTGCTTGTCTATCAGTGAAAACAAGTAATTTGTGAAACAATTCCCATTACTTTATACACACGTTCAAGATTTCACTGCATTTGATGCTGATGCATTTCTCAGTCAGAAGGCTGCAGTGTATCAAACTCCCTTTAGGGTTATCCTGAACAATTTAAACAGGAGTTATATTTAAGCTTATGAAATTTTCTTTAATTTTTAGTACTCATTCTGCTCACAGTAATAAGCTTCCTGTAGTAAGAATAAACAGTAATAAATGTTAAGTGTCTTGTATGTGATTCTTTTGGGGAAGAGCAACAGTAAAATTGTGTATTTGAACAGTTCCCTTGGCCATCTTCTCTTCAGAAGGGCGTTCTCCAGGAAATGTAATTAGTGTGCTTAGTCTATCAGCTCTCTGCTCAGTCATTTTGGACTAAAATGGGATGTGTTACTTGATTACTGTCATGGCATCTTTGCATGGCATAACCATCCACGTCCAGTGGAAGGATGACAGGCAATAAGCACAAACTGAAATACAGGAAATTCTGTTTGAACATTAAAAAAGAACCCTTTTCACTGTGACTGTGGTCAAACAAGTTGTTAAGAAAGGTTGTGTCTCCATCTTTAGATATATTAAAAACCTGGATGGACATGAAGCTGAGAACTGCATTAGTTGAACTTGTTTCAAGCAGGGTGGATGGACCAGACACCTTCCTAAGGTGCCTTCCCACCTCAATCATTCTGTGATTTTTAGGTTTCTGAGATCAAAAGGAAGCTCATATCTGTTGTACAAATGCAAATCTATTGAAATCCAGCAGGCTCACTTAGTCATGCCAATATAAATTCCAGGTTTTTAAACTGCATCATGAAATCCCATGGAAAGCATTGACTTCAACCCTTTGGATATGAGCCCTAAGCCTAACAGTATAAACCATAAGCATTTTTCATGATGTAATTTGTAGTAGCTTTGTAAGCCCCAAGTAAATTTACTTTCATTTTAGTACAGTGGATTATGTTGAGAAAGTTCATTAATTGTGGAGCAACTGCAGTCTGCATCTGGCCTCTTCTTTTCCCTTGGATGCCATGGAGTGGAAGGATTTGAATGCTTTCAGAATTTGCTTTTTGGCCATAGGAACTGCCTAGCCATGAGATCTGTAATTATTATGGAACCAGAAATATGAAGGAGACCTTCAGCTTTATTTCATTCTTTACTCTGTAATTTTATACCAGTAGATTCAACTGTATACTGAGAAGAGCAAGCAGCTGTTCTTTGGAGTGAAGTAAAAAAAAGTCTTGCTGCTCTCTTTTTCTTGCATATCCTGTATGGAAATTGTTTAATTCCTAAACATAAGACCTAGAACAATATTAATAAGCTTGACCAGAAACCCGATCAATGTGTGTTGTAGAATTCAAACGGTGGATGGGGATTGGGTTTTTTTTGCCTGTGTGTGTCAAAAGCTCACCCCAATCCTCTGAAGTCAATTTGTACATATGCAGCTGCATAGGCAGCTAGGTTATAAAAAGGCATCTAATTGTATATCCAGTTACAGTCTGAGGCAGAGCTGGCATTTGTCTAGATATACTTGTGCTCTGTATATGTAGCCTTAATTTGAGAAGCTCAGAAGAATAACCATCCATGGTTTTAAATAACAGAGTACTTTTTCTGTTCAAATGTTAGCAAGTTAGTAAGTAATTAACGAATTTTTTTGAAGTGATGATAAATTAATTGGAAGTATAGGAATTTAATAGCTGTGATATAGTACAAAGATATCCCCTGTCCGTCATCCTTCACCTTGCTTACAAATTATACAGTACCATCTTCAGAGTCACGGAACAAACAATCGGAAGACATAAGCAGTAGTGATATTCGGTAATTAGAGACTAATTAACCTGAATTGAACTGCTGTTATTCCTTAGTGGCAAAGGCTTGCAGTATTGATAAACCAACTCTTCACAGACTAAAAATAAATCTTGAAACTCTCTACAGTTATCTGAACCTTATTTCACTGTTAACACTTTTTATTAGTAAAAATGAATGTTACATGAACTTATTAATATTGAAATTAATATTACAAAACCATTTCTATTGTATTCCCTTTTTAAGGATTTAGGTTTCATTTGGGAATGCTGACAGAAATATGGTGTTATTTACTCTGTGTGAATATAACTTACAGATATTTAGGTGAAATAATTATTAAACAAGGTTTACATCAAGCAGAAAAGTGGGTTTAGGTTTGCTTGTCTCATCTTTGGAATCAGGAAGATTTTCTCTGCGGCACCATATGGAATGACCTAGCTAAGAGGGGTAAATTCAAGATTAAAATACTGCTCAGACCGTAAGAAATAGAGGTAGACTTCCTGTGGCAAGGGTTTCTTTCACTTTACAAACCTAAGTATTCTTAGAGTCATTGTTAATGGATTAGAATCCATTAAAATTAGATCTATGTGAATAAAACTGAGATCAGGATCTGCCCCAGAATTTTGCAGTTGTTTTGTCAATAATGGAACTGGGTACATGGTTCACTAAGTAGCTCAACATCTTCCTAGGTCTAAGAGTGCGATTAACTTTCTGCACTATCACTGGGTGCACTTGCAGGCGCAGAGCAATAGATGATACTTTAATGTGCTTAGGAATCAAGACCTGGACAAACTGCTGTTTAAGCCCTATGTTCAAAACCAGAAGCCTCCAGCTGCAAATTCACTGCTAGGTATAGACCATTTTCAAGCACACTTTCAAGTTCCACTAACCACAGCCCAAGAGAGGAAATCTTTGCTGATTCTTTTCTTTTTTTTCCTTTTTTCTTTTTAATTTTTTTTTTAAATCTGACATCAACACCAAAGCTGAGTGCAGATTGCATCGCAGACTATCAGCAAACATAGCACATCAAATATTTTAGGTACTAACACATTTGTATAGTCTTGTGTTGCTTTCTTTCTAACAGTGAGGTCTGCAGTGTTGTCTACAGTACCAGGATTTGTCAAAATGCTTGCTGGTGATTTTTGATTTAAGGATATAAAAAGTTGAAAAGAAAATCACTGCTCTGCTGTTTTAGAATTGTTGTTACTCTGCTAAAACATTCATTGCTTGAAACAAATACAAATATTAATATCAAAATCAGCTTCCTTAATGCTAACTTATTTTAAAAGTTAATCTGTTTCATGTTATGTTTTACAAAGAAAAAACAGATTTACAGATTTGAAGAATCAGATTCTGCATACCTTAGAATATTTCAAGAACAACTCTGTTTGTCAACAGCAGCTTCCTTTCGCTATAACTGATGACATAGTGCTGCCTGTGGTACATTATTGTGACATATGCATTTGTGATACAGAAAGTGTCTGAAAGTAAAGGGATTTGTTTTCAAAGACACACATTAGGAATGGCAACATCTTTCTTCTATGGAATTAAATGCTTGTCTGTCTTTTGTGCTTTAGAAAGTATTTAACAAAAGAATTTTTAAACAAGAGTGTCAGAAAGAAAGACACTGATTTATACCAGCAGAAGTACAAGCCTAAGGTTGTGAAACACTGAAGTACTGTAGTGTTTTCCTGTTTGATAATGATGAAAGTAAACGTATATAGGAGACAGTGTATTATAATCATCAAGGGGTAATGGGTTTAAACTTAATCAGGGGAAGTTCAGATTAGATATAAGGAAGAAGTTCTCTATTGTGAGGGTGGTGAGGCACTGGATCAGGTTGCTTAAAGAAGTGGTAAATGCCCCATCCCTGTCAGTGTTCAAGGCCAGGTTGGACAGAGCCTTGAGCAGGGGGGCTGGAAGTAGATGACCTTAAGGTCCTTTCCAGCCCTAACCATTCTATGATTCTATGGTTGACAACAGTAATAGGTTTAATTTTAGAACTGATTATAAAGCTGACATTATAACTAATTTTAAAGTTTTTTCCCTATTTATTTTTGAAGGTTATGAGGATTATGATCACATGTACAGCTCTGCATAGATGTCCACCTGGAGATGACGACTCATTAAAGAATACACACAAACTCCTGGTTAACGATCAGCATAGTGCTCCTTGCATTCAAGAGATTTGATAACTGCTTTTCACTGGCTCTCTGATTTTGTTCCATCATGTTTCTACCAGCCTAAACCATTTTCTAAAATGATCCTTTTGCTGTTCCTTGCAATCCTGTTGTTGAAGGAAGATGTCTGTGGGAACTTCAGGATTTTGGTTTCAGCACAGGCAAATGAAAGAAGGGTTGTTGCACACATGCCTGGTGATATTATCATTGGAGCTCTATTCTCTGTCCATCATCAACCAACCGTTGACAAGGTTCATGAGAGGAAATGTGGAGCTGTGAGAGAGCAGTATGGCATTCAGAGAGTGGAGGCAATGCTACATACCCTTGACAGAATTAATTTGGACCCCACACTGCTGCCAAATATAACACTAGGATGTGAAATAAGGGACTCCTGCTGGCATTCTGCTGTGGCTCTGGAGCAGAGTATTGAGTTTATAAGGGACTCTCTTATTTCATCGGAAGAAGAGGAAGGGATGGTTCGATGTGTGGATGGATCATCATCATCTTTCCGCTCCAAGAAACCCATTGTTGGTGTCATTGGACCTGGCTCTAGCTCAGTTGCTATCCAGGTACAGAACTTGTTGCAGCTTTTCAATATACCTCAGATTGCTTATTCTGCCACAAGCATGGACCTAAGCGACAAAACTCTGTTCAAGTATTTTATGAGAGTTGTTCCATCTGATGCACAGCAAGCAAAGGCTATGGTGGACATTGTCAAGCGCTATAACTGGACCTATGTTTCTGCTGTACATACTGAAGGTAAAAGATTTTTTTTTAATTGAAGAATGACTTTGAAATACTTCAATCTAGTCTAATATGTAATGATGTTTGATGCTTTTTTCTCAGTCAGTTGTCAGCAAGATAAACTTTAAATTTATTTAATAATAACTTCACATTCTTTATGGTGCTGAAATAGTATCATGTTGACAATGGCTATTAACAGAGTTTGAAATAGAGTATTTTGTGGGCTCTAGGGCTACTTATTGCTAAAAGTGCTCACTCTGGAATCTCTTAAGTGACCTTAATTTAATTTAGTCAACATGTATTTATTTTTCTTTATCTACCAGTCACTGTATTTATGTAGAATAATCATTTTAACAGTATTAGTATCATTGCATAATGAGAAAGTGTCTGGTCTTGCTAGTGCATAAGAGAGCTAAATCATAATTTGAAACTGTAGCTGCGTCAGAATGTGTCCTTGCTTAATATCTGAGCCACAGAGGCATGAATACAGGAAAACATGCAATTCTGGCTAATATTTGAATTTTAATAGTACTTCATGGAGTATTGCACACAATTCTTGCTCTGCATCTGGCCACTGGCTTCAGGATTGAGCAAGGGAAGTCTCCTCGAATATTCTTCACATATTTATACTTCATCAGGTGTCCAGAAAATCAGAACTGTGTGCTAAATTGCTTTCCTCTTTTTATTATTCCTTAGAGCTTAAGCTTTTTACCCAGTGTTCAAAAGAGTGCATGATTAAAGGGAATAGCAATGAAAAAGCTTACCTGATTTCATTATTCCTTGTACTGACAGAGTTAAGTGGGCTCATCTTGCTATAAGATCTAGAATTTCATACTGCCTTAAAAGCAGGTTTTGCCAGCCCCTGCCTAATGACAACAGTATATAATGAGTTTTCTGGAATTAGGTTCTGTGATGAATTTTAGGGTATCACCGAGCCATCTCTGTTCGAAGAGGTGAACACCGAATGGAAAACTCAGAATGTTATCTGGGAATGAAAAATGTTATTAAGAGATTGAGTAGTGGTGGCAACGTTGCTGAACAGCAGCAGATGCTGCTGGATTTATTACAACCAATAGAAAGCAGATTGTCCTTCCCACACACTGAGTGTGCTTCTCTGGCAGACTTCATACTATTCAAGGCCCTTTTTGAGGAGATGCTGGGCCAGTTCTAGTATGTAGAGATCTTCCTCCTACAGATATGTAGAGATGTCATTCTGCAGTATCAAAAAAAACCCAACAAGTTAGAACTTGCATGCAGATTACTGAAATCGTGTTCCATCATGATAATGAAAGCTGGTAAATAACTGCAGCCTCTTTTGTATGGGGATGCATGAATATATTATCAGTTTAATATAACAGTGTATAAATCACTCTGCATCACATCATGTAGTGAAGGTATTCTGTGCCAGCTCATGCCTTTGGCATGGCTTGGTGTGCAGCCTTCACAAATATGTATGAATAACATCATGGTTAAAAATAACATCACTGATCTATCACATTAGCATAAAATGTTCTATCCTGAGTACTTTTGATGAACGACTTTTACACCTTTGCTTATTGAGAGGGAATGCTTGTTTATTCAGTGTGGGAATTTCAAAGCTTATATCAAGGTCTGATTCTTCATGGAGTGAGAATACTTACTTTTACCACTTCCTGTGGACACTCTGTTTGGAGCAGATGGTAACATATGGCATGTTAATCTTATGGCAGAGGAACTCTGCACTATTCATTGAAAAGAACGGAATAAGGACACAAGGGTTGAAGCCAGAGATAGCTTCTAGGGGCAAGACAAGAGTAGCAAATGACAGAGAAGTTGAGTATGAAGAAGGAGAAACTAATGATATATCTAGTATATGTGCCCACTTCTGCTAGCATTAAAGTAGATATGATAGGTGGTACACTGTTAATTCCTGAGGCCTCAAATTGGGCGTATACTATTCATAGCATATTTACAGCAATATAATTCTGGAATACAATGAACAAACATTAAGCTTGGGTTCTAGGAACCACAGAGCAAGATAGAACAATAGAGCAGATGGTATTTGCAATCTGATAGAAAAATACAAACTAGTCAAGGTATTTCTTTAAAATGTGATCATGTCTGAAGTTCTGGGTACTTTCTAATTATAATGGCAGACGTTATCCACTCCAGTAACAGGGTTTTTTCTAAACTACCATGAAAAATCCCTGTAGTTGAATGTTAAAGAAAGAAATTAAGTAAACAAGGAAAAAGAAATTATTTATTTATATTATTTCTATTTTTGTAATTCTTTTTAATTTTAACTGCAACATCTGTTCACTTGTAAACAGTTCTGAATATGTCCCTCTACTCAATGCCTTACATTCACAGGTACTACTTCAAAATAGGAGAAAAAAAATCATTGAATCTTGCTTCTTGCAATTTTTGTCAACATAGATTCTTGTCAACACATTGAAAGCCATCCTTCTTTAAGCACTTCCAGTAATTCTGGCCATCTGCATTCATTATACTTAGCTAATATTCATGCATTAACCAAACTTTTGGGAAATATGATCTTTAGTTTCTGGAGAAAATTTCCAAGGAGAGGGAGGGTCCTGTATTTCAAAGCTGGATGGTGAGAAATGAAGAGGCAGAAAAACCCTGGTCATTTGATGGTTTTAGTAGCTTCATCAGCAGATAAGTTGTAGGACTCTTTTTGGTCGAGCGTAAGAAACGCCTGGCATAAGTCAATAGTTTCATAAAAAGCTTCTTGTTCAAATCTTTCCTTTTGCACATATTACTTATCTGTGCCTGCAGTGGATTAATATTTTTGGAGGTTGACCTAGAGTTGTGTAGTTAAGTCTTTATTCAAGACTTCCATATTTAAAATACACAAAAAAAATTTGAGAAGTTCTCATAAGCTTTTCTCCTTTGACATTTACCATCATGGTTTAATCTAGATGATTTCTCAAGGTGTACTAGTAAGCAGTAAGAGTAATGTTTTTTCCTAAAAATGGGAAGGTAGAAAACACTACTGTCAGTGGAGCCCTTGTAATTTGAAGGAGGAAGTTTCTGCAATCCAATTAACAGGAAATATGAGTTACAAATGAAGGATATTTCTTATAAAGCAACAGTCATCTCCACTTATTGCAAAGTGTTTTACATATGCTAATCAGAAATACTTTCAAATCTTAGATAGTCTTAGGTTGTAGCTCATCTTGTTCAGGTCTGTCAGGAATGATATGTGCCACTGACATTATTCTCTTTCCTCACTCTTCAACTCTTCCTTCCTCACATTTAATGATTTGCAGGGCTCTACTCTCAACCAATCTGGCTTTAAAATAAACACTTCACCCACCATAAAGACACTTCTTAAAAAACATCCTCCTCAATGCTGAAGTCCAGGTCACACCGTGTTCTTATGAGATTTTAACAATATGTGGTGGGGAGGTAGGAATGAGCAGGCAAAGAGGGAAACTGATTAGAAACCCCTTGCACTGAGGATTTAACACCTGAAGCAAGCGACTTCAACTTTATGGATTGTTACAGCAGACATGCAGGGTGTGCTGCAGACCATTTTATTTGAAGTTTGCATACTGATCTATTTCTTTCAGCTGACCCTTGAGATGTTTGGTTTTGGCTTTTTTTTTCCCATCAACGTGATAGGAGCAGAGCTTAAACAAATTTTCCTTAAACTAAACCAACTTTCACTTCTAAAACCAACTTTACAGGCAGACAGCAAGTCAATAACGTAGCCAAGAACTCAGCCTGTGCCTCTCTCTGACACAAAGTAGCTCAGCAGAAGGAACCCCCTAAGTTTAATTCCCTGATTTCTCAGAGCACATTAGGAATCCTATTTAGTTCCTGTAACTGTTATCCCCCCCCCCAGGGAAACTAATGTATGTAGAAAGCTATAGAGAAGAAAATAAGTGCCTTTACTTGGATTTTGGGTGGTGATGTTTGGCAGGCAAATGGGCCATGCAGCTGAATCATTGTGTCTCAGACTTTTCTTGCTTAACCACTCAACAGAACAACTAATCAGAAATGGTCAGGGAAACCAGGGGGAAGCTTGGCACCTGCCACAACAAGCAAAAAAAGATTTACCCCTTTTCCAGTACAAAAGCATTCCCTGGTGTTTGTGAAAGATCAGAGGAAAATACATACAATTTTCTCTTCTCCCGTCATTGTGATTTGAAGACCTCTTAAAGCCCTTTTCAAGTCATTGCACTCCCGTTGACTAGACTGACATTTGGATCAGGCCTTCCTGGTCAAAAGCAAGATCAATCCCCGAGAGTCCATGTTTAAAATTTTCCTGGAGCTGAACGAATTAATAATTTGAAAAGCAATTTTTATTGCCTTTGGAAATCATTTATTTTGCCACTCTGAATTAAGAGGTGATATATGTTGGAAAAATAGAATTGCACAGGGTACAACTGAAGCACAATAGGTCAAAATTATTGGGGGTGGCAAGGGATAAATTTCACTCTAATATGTAAAAGGTGTGATTTACTTTTGTGCACAGCCTTAAGAAAGAAGCAGCTTTGTTAGCATTTTCTTTAGACATCTTTGCAAGTAAACATTGAAGCAAATGTCATCCTCATCCTCATCTTCAAAATCCTCTTTGTTTAATATCACTTTCCTTCATTCAAATTTATCATAAGTGCATGTAAAGAGGTGGCTCACATTCATTTTCTTAGGGTACTCAGGCAAGAAAAACAAAACCAGAACTTTATTTGTCCTGTAGAGGAGGGTTATTTCACACATTTCCGTTGATATGTGTTCAAATATGCCTGGTTGCAAAACTATTTTTGCTACATCTTTTGCTATGAAGTAAAGAGCAAAATGGAAATTAGTCATAATCTGTGAGAATATGATGAAGAAATGAATTAAAGACTTGCAACCAGTTGACCTTAAACTTGCTGCTTCGAACAAATTGTACTTATATGATATTGCAGAGATTTTTCCCTCAGGCTCCGGATTTTTCTGCTTTAGATACAAAAGCTACATTATGGTAACAAGTATTATTTGCTTTTCACAAAATATAATCATAGAAACATAGAATCACAGAATCATAGAATCATAGAATGGTTTGAGTTGGAAGGGACCTTGAAGAGCATCTAGCTCCAACCCCCTACCATGGGCAAGGACAACTTCCACTAGAGCAGGTTGCTCAAAGCCCCATCCAGCCTGGCCTTTACCACTGCCAGGGAAGAGGCCAAAGTCTGCCCTCCTGAAGCCCACATCCTGAGCTTGCTGTACGTCCTCCTTGTTGCCCTAAAGATCTTGATCTTTATCATGTCATGGTCACTGCAGCCAAGGTTGCTCTGGAGCTTCAAATTCACCACCAGCACCTCTCCTTGATGGCTCTTCTATCCTCTGTTGTTGTGAAAAAATAACAGTGGATAATAGTGGACTGAGGCTTGGTAGCATGAAGCTTGGTAGTTTCTCCATGACATAGAATCCCAGAATCATAGAATCATAGAATAGTTAGGGTTGGAAAGGACCTTAAGATCATCAAGTTCCAACCCCCCTTGCCATAGGCAGGGACACCTCACACTAAACCATCCCATCCAAGGCTATGTCCAGCCTGGCCTTGAACAGCACCAGCGATGGAGCATTCACAACTTCCCTGGGCAACCCATTCCAGTGCCTCACCACCCTTACAGTAAAGAATTTCT
>JARCZZ010022909.1:0-17470 GCA_030323915.1 Brotogeris chrysoptera
TTCCTTATGCATAGTAAGATCAAAGAAATGCAAATTAATTCATAGGTGAGTTGTGTGCACAGAGAAGAATAAAGACAAGTATGAAGATAAGAGGAGTTACTCCAGTTTTGATAACAAGGAAACTGAGTAATTGCTTTCTGCAGATGTTGTGGTGTGATTTTTTGTTTGGTTTTTTGGTTGTTTTTTTTTTTCCCTTAAGCAACCTTAAAAAAAAAAAAGGTTCTTTCCGGAGTACCAGGCTGAATGTGCACCCCCGCTTACATGGCTGGATATCAGCTTGGCAAAGACAGCAAAGCTAAACTAATTTTAATATGGGGGGGTTTAGGGATTTTTTGGTTATGTGGGGGTTTTTTTACTGTGGAAAAAGTACTCCCCAGCTGTTTGACCATAAAGTACCATGGAATGCCTGAATAGCAGGCCAGGAAACACTTTTATTAACTTCTAAGTTCAGGTGAAAGCTTCTTTTGATATGGTGTAATTACAAGCCAAGTATTAAACAATGAGGTGGAAAATTAACTTAGCTTAACTTAGAGTATTCTGTCATTAAAAGAGTATTCTGTCATTAAAGCCACAACGATTTTATTCTGCAAGTGTTCCTGGAAAAAAAAAATGTTTTCCCTTTCCTCTAAGTAAAATAAGAAAAATATTGAGCATCAATTGTGAGTGAAATTTTATTGCTAAGAGTTGTTTCAAAACACTTTTTTTTTACCTCATGAAAGTATATGCATGTCCTGCAAATTAAAGACTTCTTCCTAGCAAGTTTACAGCTATAATGGGTTAGATGTTAAAATATATACTGTGCTGTATTTAAAAATTGTATTTTACAACTAGTTACATATGCATGTTTGGTTTACATAGATCTATAATAGGTGTATAGGATGTGTGTGTATATATATGCTTTATGAATGGTGTGTATGTAAAAACCAAGAAACAAAACCAAACAAGCAAGACCAACCCAATATATACGTTCTGCTAATGTGCAGAGTTGGTGAGGCCTGCAGGAAGAAAGAGTAAGGCTGTGAAGGTGAAAGCTTGTCACACCTCTTAGCTTGTTTTTGACTTAGTCAAATAAGCAGGTCATGAAAGCAAGGAGGCTTCTGTCATGACAATTCCAGGTAATGTGGTGTGTTTCTGGTCTCTTGTTGTTTTGGGTTTTTTAAGTCTGCCTACCCCTTCCATTATACCTTGAGGTTGTCTAGATGCAGCTTCTGAAAGAATTGGCTAAAAAAAATGCATGCACTTTCCTGCATGTCTAAAGATCCTAATAAGTGAGTATGTAGATTTCCAGGTTGGCTTCTGAAAACATAGTGGAAGATGCAATTGGGCAAGGGCACAGATGTCAAAACAAAATACGGCAAGTATCGTGAAAATGACTCTGCAGCATTGGGTGATGGTAGCGCTGTATTAGTTTTATCGACAGCTTTATAGTAGGTGTCAGCTGCATTCAAACTTAGCTAGTGCAAGACTGGACTTTCTGAATAAACACCACTTTTTTTCTATCCAGCTGATACATCTTTAATAGCTGTTAGTGTTTTGACAGTAGACTGTTTAGCAGTGTCTCAAATATTTATATTCTGAGCTGTCTGATATTTAGTTTAAGACATCACAATAAAATTTACGTGCTTGTGTGCTGCAGCTCCTTGATCTATTCTTATGCCTATCCTGCCTGGATCATCTTTCAAATGTTTTTCTTGGATCCAACTGCTTTTTGGCATCCTTTTCTTCCTTATCCAAACTTCTACATCGTAATTCCAGTCAACTTTTTCCCAAAATTGAAATGCATATATAAAAAAAATTTAGGACAGACTTGCCATCAATTTTAATAGACATGCTAGACAAAGCCAGAGTGGTTTGTGCAATACTGATCTTCACTACAGACGAAACTTTTTCTGTCTTCTCATAAAGTGTCTATAGAAGTAGAATAGCATTGTCCAGATATAAACATGTCTTTACATGTCCTTTTTTTTTTTTTTTTTGTTTGGTTGTGGGGTTTGGTTTTTTTGTATTTTGGTTGGGTTTTTTTTCTGTTTGGTTTTGGGGGTTATTTTACAGGAGTGGTGTATGGGGATGTTTTCGGTTTTTATAGGTTTGTTTGGTTTGTGTGTTTGTAGGGTTTTTTTAATTCTGGAATCATAAGGAATAACATAGTTCTTCTGTCTTTAAGTACTATAACCTATTTTAATTTCCAGTTTTTGTTTCCCTTCTAGAAATGTCTTCTAGTACAGAATATAGTGATACAAGATCAGGTCTTGGCAATAAAATATGTGTAGTGCATGAGACTTCTAATGTGTCTTGTTCTAATGTCTGGTTTTGGGGTTTTTTTTGGTTGTTTGTTTTGTTTTTTTTCCCCATAATTGGCGGTACCTTCACTTCTTTGGAAGTTCCTGAAGTACACTAGGATATGCTAGAAATCTATTCTGTTGTGCTGTATAGGTGATTTTCTCAAGCTTACATTGGAAATGGGGAAAAAATATCACTTGTTGAGACTTTTCAAACATCCAAATGGATCAATAATTAGATAATTTTGAAACCAAAAGATTCCTGGGTTTTTGTTAAATCCAAGAATAGCTTTAGTCTCTTCAAATATGCCCTTGGAGCACTCAAGGGCACAGGAGAAAGATCTACTAAAAAGAACTGTGAAGAGGATTTAAGTCTGTTCTGGGGCTCACTGTTAATTATCACAGTCAGCTAATGACAGCTTTCTTACTATATAGCCACAACTTTTCAAATTCTGGAGGTGTCTCAAACAGTGGAAAAACTTCTGATCTTCTGCTGAGGCAAAGTAATGGTATTGTGTCTTGCTGTCTGTGGCATCATGAAAAATTAATACAGATTGTCTGTACAAGACTCCCATCATGGGCAGGAAGAAAAGAGACCCAAGACACAAGTTAGTCCCCCCAGTTGATGGGACTGAGGAGGTGGAATAAGTTTGGCGGGAGGCAGACCTGGAAATGCCAAATGGAGCTTCTGCATTTTGTAACAGGGTCCTTTTACCTTCTTACTGCTGCACCCCAGGGACTCCTTTGCAAGGGGGCAGGAAGGTCAGAGCAGCTAGCTTTGAGGCTACCTTTGTGCTTAGCCTGATGACTATTAAATGGTAACTATTAAGACTTTCAGTGGAACTCTGTCAGGGTACTCTTTGTATTGTTAGTGCCCAGCTGCTTAGTGTGAGAGAATAGGAAAGACAGAACTGGATTTCAGTCACTGCACAGTGATAACACCAAGAGACAGTGGGCAGAAGTTGCCATGTGAGGAAATTCTGCTTAAACATACAGATTTCCTTGCCAGCATTGTAATAGGCTGTTTTACCTGCATCTGGACAAGGCCCTGGATATATAAAATTTCATTGCACTTGCTCTTTGTGGGCAATTGGGTGACCTCCAGAGCATTCTTACGACTAATAATTTATGCTTTAAAAGCAAGTACAGACAAGCTTTAAAAACTACTGCTCTGCCTTATGCTTTAATTCATCCAAGGTATCTTAGGGCTTATCTTTGTTTTTCCTGTAACTGTCAACAATAGTCTTGACTTCTGTGCCATTGCACTTTGTTAACTATTAAAAGAACTAATACGCCATTCATCACATTCATTTTTATTTTTTTTTTTTTCCTACCAGCACTGTGAACTGTGGTACAGTTTGTTCCACATAGGGAGAAATTTATCTGTGTTTCACCATGTAAGAGAAACCACAGCTGACAAAATATAATCCATTAATTTATAATAATAATCAATTTAACAATATTGCATTTGTATCAGCATGCAGACTAAACTGGAGTCCATAATATTTCTATTTTCTTTTTTCATAGCATCCCATGTGGGAGATGTTTGGTTGTCTGATGGTCTCTGAAATCTGCTGTATTTATAGACAATACTAATTTCAGAATTTGTATTCAGAATTGCAGTAAAGTGGGACTTCAGCTGCAGGTTTGAATTAGTGGGATTGTTGGACTTTCATTCTTTGTCATGATCAAAAAATTTAAAATTAAGCCTTTATAATAAGCCAGGTTTAAACAATTTCATAGCAACTGCTGTGCCTCTCCTGAACAAGCCAATAGAAACTTGCATAGGACCATTTGGGTTTTTAAGATGACAGGAACGCTCTATGCATGTGTCCGTAACGCAGAGACATTGAACTATTGACATTGGATTCCAGTCTGAACTGAAACAGGCCAGTCTTTCACCAATTCTCACTTAGCTGTAACAGTTTGAATAGTTCTCAGGGGCAAAGAATTTCAATCTTGAAAGCAGCATGCAATGTATGATTTCAATCATATTTATATCATCTTCTACACTCAAATTATTTAAGTCTGTATTGGTTGTGTCAGTAATATCAGATGGCTTTGGAAAGCTTTTGCTGTAAAATGAAAATTAATGGCAGTAGACAGGCAGGGACCTTCTTCTGGCAGTATTTCAGCTGACCTATCTGTGGCATTTCTCCCATAATTCCATTTATGGGGAAAGCTGAATTCCCTCCTGTCCTAAGGCATGCAATCCTGCTCAAGTGCATGCTCAGCCTGCTCTGTATCTCTGGGTGCTTCAGCATGGAGTTGGCCATATCCTTCAGAAGGCATGGTGAACAGATGTAGGCAGAGAAGCAGTGAAGAACGTTGCAGTTTTAGGCATTCTGAATTTCCCTGATTACAGCAGAATTGGCTGCTGACGAAATAAAAATAGTCACTTCTGAGGCTGATACTTCCTTATCAGTGAAGAAGGTGCCATTACAGGATCATGTAGGAATATTTGATGTGCAGTGACTTTTAGATAGAGTAGAACTCGAAAGTGCAGAATGTGCTGTTGTTACTTTATATCTGTGCTTTTGGTAAGCGACCATATCGTTTTTCTGTCAGAACAAACGCAGGGGCTGTGCATCCATCTGGAATCACATCTAATTTGTTTCTCAATGTGCCTTTTAGTTTTGAGCTAAACCTTTTCCATAAGGTAACCAGACCTTGCAGAAAGGTCATCCCATTCCTGTTTTGCAGCAGGTTGGTTAGTTTGGTTTTTTACGGCAGTGCAAACACATTTTTAGTTTAACAGCTTTTTAGCAAGGATGAACTTAAAAACCAACCAAACAAAAAAAGGTGATTGTTTTGTGTTGGTTTAGCTTCCTTTTTCTCTTTAGAGAACATCCTGGCCAACACTTTTTCTTCTTCAAGAGTGCTCTGTGGTTTTCTATGTACAGTGTGTGTATGGCAAGGCTCTGGATTCTGGTTAAGAAGACCCCTGTAAATGTCTATCTTCAATGGAGATGAATATCTATTAATATGCTAGCTTTATGTATCCAACATAGACAAAAATGTAATTTATGAAAGAACTGAATCTTTAAAGTTATGTTTATTTCAGATATCTATTGCTCTGGCTTCAGGTTAGCGCCTATAGCATGTGAACTTCTTTTAAGCCCTTAGGCTCACAGAGGTATGGCCATAATCACAGCAGGATTGTATTTCTTCCAGATAAGAAAGGAAGAAATAATTTAATGTCCCTCTCTCCATCCCTGCAGATGCAAGCAGAATCATAATAACTGCCAAAATACCTCATCTCCCCGAATTGGCCATAATCTGAAGAAAATTTTTTGTAATTTCCTTGGGGGTGTCTAATGACTGTGGAGGCAGTGATCTTTCAGACTGTAAAATACCTGTAAACATAGTCTTCTCTGCATCTTGTGTGTTCTGTGTTGAGCAAGTGGCTTGTGAATAATCTTTTCCTTCAATTTGGACAAAAAACACGGTGAAGGTTGAGCTGTTTATGTCCTTATATGTACAACAATAGTGGTATGACTTCTCAGAGAGTAAATTGCAAAGTTCTTAATGATAAAACTCTCACCACATCTACTTAACCCTGGCATTGTATTATCATTGCCAGAACCAAGATTAGTCAGCTCTAGTTCACTTTCCATTCATGATAAAAACTAAACTGCAGGTGAGCTGTCTCCTTTGCGATAACCACCCCCCCCCCACTATGCCAACCCACAGCTAACTGGGCGTCCCCCTCGCACTGCTGGAGCAGCGTGTGCGGGTTCCCCTCTGCGCGTTGGGCTTGTGCCTGCATATCCAACCATAGCCACAGTTTCATGGTTATTTGTCCATCTGATTTAACAGCAACGTTCCCCAAAGTTTTAAAGAGCATCTTCATATAACAGTAAATTTAATGCATATGGTATGGTTTTGGGGGTCTATTTTTCACTTTCAACTTCCAGTGGCTGTTAGTTAAATTTGCTGACATGTTGATACATTTTATGGATACCTGGCCTTTACTCTGTGCTGATTTTTATATTCTGTCATATTTCCTCTGCATTATGAGTTTGTCATCTGTCCTTTTAATCTTTTCACAGTGAAACCCTTTGAATATCCCTTATGGTGATTGCTTTTGCTAACTGTGCTGTTTCTCTTTCTTCTTACATAGTTGTAAAGGATATGTTCCTCTCTCAATCACTATCAAAGTAATCTCAAATATACCCAAGAATATTAGACTAATCACTTAGATGTTTTCTTTATTCCTACCAGATGGCCAGGTTAGTGCATATAAATGTGGGATCTGTTTACATCTTGATCTCCTGTATTCTGCCAAATCTACTACAAATCACTTTGTCCTGACAGCTGGATTAAATGTCCTTTGACTTGAGGTCTTACGGCCTGGCTTGCTATGTTTTCACAGCCACAGACCTAAAGAAGGGCTGCAAAGAATCTGCTGCTTCCCTTGTTTGAAGCTTGCAGAGCAATCTGGGCTGGGGAGACAAATCACTGAAAGAATACTTGGTTTTGGCTGAGGCTAACTTTCTGCTTGCTACTTCAACCCTATCAATAGGTTTGTGCAAACACTGTCACTTATGTAGGTACAATAGAAAGGTGAGTGGACCCCAAAATATTATTCTGTCATGATAGCCAAATGCTTATTCTTTTGTTTTAGTTGTGGACTGTAGATGATAAAGGCAGCAGTAAGATCATTCATGCAGCATATTTCTTGAAGCTGACTGTAGTCATCTTCCTCTGCACACAGATGGGCTTGGGCCATGAGCAAGGATTTGGTGCCCCCTGCTTAAAATGCAAGGATAAGTGTGAAGGATTTGAGCTTCATTTCTGGAGGTAAGTGACACCAGATGTTTCCTAAGCTTTGACTCAGCACTGCAGATCTTGGCACATCTATGCAAATCTGTAAGTAACTGCTCTTGTTCGCTCTTTTGAGTAATCTGTTCAGGTGCTTTAAAGCTGTGTCTAGATTCAGGGCCAGGGCTTCTCAGCTGCATTATAAGAGCATTTAAGTATGTAATCGCTTAGGAGCATACATTTCATCTGTGCTGAAATTAATGGTAGTGCTTCTGCTGAAGCATTTGCTTTAGCTTAATAAACAGTTGAAGTAGGTTTGTAAAAACATCTCTGTCCTTACAGTAAGAGAGATGACGGGGAAGAAGTGCGCTTTATTTCAGTAATAAAATGCTTTCTCAGCTCCTGATGAAATAAGTAAGCTTTGAACTGAGATTTTAGGCAAAATTCTTATCTGCGTTGAAATTTTGTATACCTCTGCAAATGACTTGGGGAGACAGGGTGAAGAGGTGTCATAATTCAAATAAGTTGGATAGTACTTGGTCTTGGGTGATGCACTGTTCCTAAACCAATACCAGTTGATAATAGTAGGGCTACATACTCTGCTGTGTTTGTTCTATGTCATTACTTCTGCAGAAACTTTGTATTCTATTAAGACCTCTTTGTTTAGTAAGACAAGATGTGTATATATATTATATAGTAATATATATAGCTAGCTAGCCCTGTTCACTGATTATACTGTAAGATGTAAAAGATGTATACTAAAGGTGTGCTTTAAGATGTAGCTTAGTGATTCTCATTCTTTTAAAAAAGAAAAAAAAAATTCCTTTCACAGGGAACAGCCTGCAAAAGGACATAAAAATAAATAATTGTTAATACACTAGCACATGCTAGCAATGAAAATGATTCCATTTCACCAGTGCTATTTAGGTACAGTCATAACTGTATCTGCAGTAGGGTTTTATTTTATGGGTTTTTTTTGTGGTTATTTTATGGTAGTCTTCACATTCTACTGGCAACAGGTGCAGGAGGTACCTAAGAGATTTTGCATCTTTGCCCAAGTATTTGACTGCATCTGTAACTCAGCTTAGAAAATAACTAGACAAACAGTCCACCCTAAAATCTTGCTTTAAGTTGATAAGGGTGTAGCTTCTTGGTTATGTATCTGTAATATGTAGATATAGAAACAGCTTACAAATAACAGCATGAGGCAAGAAGTGCTAATACACTTAATAAACATGATCATCTAAAGATGAAAGGACTCATTAATTTATGGAAATATTCTTTTTCAGTATGCATTCAGTCACTGAGGGGACTCATGTAGAGGTACTTGTAAAACAAAACAACACAGCGTGTGTAGGTATTTCAGTAAAACAGAACTGAAAGAACACGGGAGTAAATAGTGTCTGTGATAGTAAATGGGGCACATACCTCAGAAACAGTTGTAACAGCCATTGAGGCAGTTCGAGATTAGGTTAGATAACAGCTGCTTCTCTAGCAGAACTGCTTCTGGGGACAGTAAGGGTGTGAATCTGAGGTCTGGAATCTGTTTTATATAAGCCATTTTAAAGGAAAATATGTATTAATATGCTTTGCATGATAGAGGTATTTCTGGGAATCTACGACTTGAAGAGGAAGGGATGGATCCCATCTGTTCACTTAGTCATATTAGCCCTAAATCTGAAACTCTCTTTTAATTAGAAGCAAACTATAGTACAAGTGGGCAGGGTATTGCCTTTACACCATGAGTTATCAAAATCAGTTAAAGTTTAATCATCAATTTCACTATTACTCATCTGTGAAAGATAAGTGTTGAAATAGGGATTGTAGTTAGAGAAACTGTTGCACATTATGGGGAAGATTAACTGGTGGGTTGACCCCAGCCAGCAGCCAAGCACCCACAAAGCTGTTTGTTCACCTCAAAGCATGATGGAGAGGAGAAAAGGAAGAACAAAAATGAGAGAACTCACGGATCAAAATGAAGTCAGTTCAATAGATGAAGGAAGGATAGGGAGCAAATGATGCAAAAGCAATCATTCACAACCTCTCAAGAGCAGACTGGCTGGCCAGTCTGCGCACACTGTCTAATTTGGATATCAGAAACCCTGCCTTTCATCCTCTACCCCTGTATTATTGCTAAGCATAGCATTAGATAGCGTGGAGTAGCTCTCTGGCCAAGATGAGCCAGCTGTGCCCTGTCCAAGCTTCTTGACCGCCCCCAGTTTACTTGCTGAAGTAGTGCCAGCCTTAGAAAAAGAGACAGCCTTGACACCGTGCCAGAAGTGCTCAGTAACAGTAAGTGCCATCAGTGCAGCTTTAGCCACAAATTCAGAGCACAGCATCGCACCATACGGGCATTGTGAAGAAAGTCGCCTCCGTATAAGCAAGATTCAGTACAGTGAGGCAGCAGTTGTTTGCAGGCTGTAGTCTTGAGGGTGACACTGCCCTCTCCTGGCAGGAGCTAAGGAGCTTCAGCAGGTCACATAATTCTTCGTTTGATACATAACAACTCTGCTGTACCCCAAAGAGCTAAGATGTAATTTATTTATTTCTGTAGGAAGGAGCTTCAGTTCTGCCTTTGGAGAGTCAGAATGGAAAATGCATGTGGGGAAAAAATCAAGTATATCTATCTAGTAGCAGGGTTTTACATGGAGTTGCTGCAGTGTTCTTTATACTGGGAGTGTTTGGAAAATACCTCTTCTGGGCCAACAAGCATGCTTTAAGCACTTCATGCTATGATTCTTGGCACAGTGTGTGGGATGGTTATATGGGTGCAGAACTGTTAATTTAGGCTTATATAGAAATGGTGGTAAACAAGGCCTTTAGTAAAATTTTTTCCTAAATTTTGAAGTTCTGAAAGCCACAGTGTTGTGAGCTGAACACAAAATGAATACAGCAAAAGCTGTGGTCTACAGTAGTAGCTGATGAGCGATTACCTGCTTTGTCTTTTTTCAGACTGCCTAAGAGCCTCCACGGAATTGGCAGGGCAGGCTGACTGTGAGTCTGCTCCTCCAATACATGTTTGTTCTTTGGATATGTGTTTCCCGCTAGAGGGAAGTGTGGGGCAGGAGCCGAAAACTGCTAAAGCCAGGAGGGAAGATTCTGATTTGTCTTTGTCATGCATATACCGGGAAGAAATAATTGTTTCTGGTGTGGGTGCCAAGATATTAGAAAGCTTCTGGAGGCAAGAATCGTGGGCTTGGGAATGACTTATCAGCATCTGCTTCTCTGCACAATCTCTGGAAGGCAGGGAGAGTTTGAAGTTGGCTTTAGTATTTTCTAATTATAGAGCTGACAGGCAAGTACCGAGGCACAGTTCAAAGTATTTGCAATTACCATAGCTGCGTGAATAGAAAGAAAATGTAATAGAAGGAATCATATAAAGAGGTTAGTCTTCCTGTGTGGACGTCACAAGCCTCAGGACTTGCCAGTGTTTTGTTGAGGGCTTCTCTGTGCTTGCAGCTGCCACCTCCTGTCACTAGGAGCCACTGCAAAGCCAGTGTAGGAAGGGCCATGATCCGAATTACTTTTCCTCTCCTTACAGCAAAATGTCAACTACTGCTCCTGCTTTTTTACATTTTGTTTTGGGGAAGGAGCTTGAAGTCTTTGATACCTGTTTTCAGTAGATGTCCAAGACGAAGGAATTCACCAGCCTGGGAGAGGAAGTAGAACCTGTTTACCTTCTTCTTTCTACCCAACCAAGGCCTGGAAGCAAAATAGAGTCTACTAGTTCTGTGATATGCAACTTTTAATTCCACAAATTTTGAAGCTTCCTCCTTATCTTCCATGTTTTCAATGGGAAAAGCTTGCCATATTGCTGAGATTTGACTGGAGGAACCTTTCTGTCCCCTGCTGACTGTTCTCAAGTCCTGAGAACTCTGAACATAGAAGCAGGAGTCCCTAATGCCTCTTTCAGTAGGTGTCTTGCTGGATGTCCTTAAGTGAAGGGAAAATCTTTTTGACAATGCAGATGGAGAGAAGAATAGATTCTCACTGCCTGTCTTCTTGATAGAGCCAGGGGAGATAGTTCAGTCTATACATATACATGTGTTTATACACACACACGGATGTGTTTGTGTGTATATATATGTATATTGTGTGTGTGTGTGTAATAGCAACTGGTGCTCCTGGCGTATGTGGAGTATGGATAACTTGAAGCATAAGTTATCAGGCAGACTTGTGAAGTGTAAATGTGAGGTAATGGAACATGGCCACTTCAGTAAGATAGCTGTATTGCAGTCAAAGAAATGACCATCTATTCTAAGCATAAGTAATTGGCCATATCCCTTTGGCAGAAAGGACAAGGACTAATGAATAGGATACTGATGTGGAATCTTAGTGGAAAAATATATCACTGAATTGTAAAAAGTACTATGTAGGAAGAGTTGTGTGTGTAAATATCAAATGGGTATGTTTTAGGGTTGGAAATTAGTCAGGAAAAGGGATTATAAATCAGGACAGGAAACCTTTTTTGGCTGTTAGCAATGTACAGACATCATGTGGCTGAGATCCAAGGGAGCCTTGGGGAGCAGTGGAAAGGGCTACAGCTTAGCGGATTATTGTTACTGAGATATGTTGACATCAGTAGTGACTCAGCTTTATTCACACTGCTTCTGGACTGTTTTCGCCAGCATTTCGAGATTTAATGATCCAGAAGCTTCAATGCCAGGGGCATTACACTTGCAATTTTGGAACATGGTCCCTGTAACAGCTTCTTGCAAGGTCTATATAAGCAAAAGGTCATTCACTTAATCTTGAAAGAGCAAGGAGATAACATCAGACTGAAATGTACACACTCGAATTCTTATTTAAGTAAATTTGGAGTGGGGGGAGATTAGTAATCTCTCATTCTTTTCAATGCAATTATAAAGAACAGTAGTTCTATGCCAGCTTTCACAGTGGGACCCAGGAAGGACCTGCGAACAGATTGTATGCTTGTGCTCTGTTGCAGCTATGTGTTTATTTATTAATCAGCTTTGAAATTCTGTGTCTTTCTTGAAATTCTGTGTCTTTCTTGAAATTCTGTGTCTTTCTTGAAATTCTATGTCTTTCTTGAAATTCTGTGTCTTTCCTGTCACAGAAATGAGTTGGAAGTCATGCAAGCTGTCAGACAGCCCACGCTGTTACTGAGCTCTTTAGGTTTCTGTGTTGCAAAGCAGAGTCTGTTCTGCTTAACATTCTTATTTTGTTTGTTATTTTAGAGTGGCTTATATCTATAGCAGAGTTAGCTATTTTTATTTGGGGTGGGCTTTATAATTTAGGTTACTATAACTTGTGGTTGCTGTATAATCGCATGACCACAGCAGCATCCATCACACACACTGAAATGATAGTACCCCACATTGTACACACTGAGTATGTATACCAGTTTATCTTTGGGGCTGGCTGTGTACTGCTTTCATGGTCAGGTATGTGCAGGTCCTCTGTTCTTCCTTTACCATCACTTAATTTGACTGCTATACTCACAGCTTGTACTTGTCATGTACCTGTTAGGTGTCTTAAGATAAGGTATGTGTTTTGCCTTTAAGACTTTAGAAAGCAAGATGTAGAACAATGCTAGAGTTTGATGGGCTTTGGCAAGCAGGATTGAGAAGCAGTTTCTAGGTAGGTTTATATTATTTCCTGTGTGAAAGATAAATAATGGAATAAAATATTACTCATTCTTCTTCAAACTCAAGAGATCAGAAGGTTGATCTGTTTTGTTAGGCTATAGTAAGAACTTTAGTTATATCAGCTTCGCTAATTTGCATGTACTGTGTTTGACTACTTTGAACTAAATTTCTGGGGAAGCCATTAAGAAATAGTATCCAACTTTCTGTTTATTATATGTGAATTGTTTAATTATGCTTAAGGTAATAAATTGCTATCTAATATCCCTTATTCAAATGAGTTCAAATGTGTTGTATATGAAAGAATACTATTTATATCTAAGTAAAGCCTTCTACCTTTTAAGGATATTATCTGTGAGAATTCCTTCTACATTGTGTGCCAGAGGACCTCTGACTCTGTTCAGAGCCGTTTGAAAGGCTTTGTCCCAATAAGTCTTCCATTTTTTTCATCTTATTTATTAAATGCTGAACTTTGAATAGATCTTGGTGCAATTACATTGTACATATGGCTGTATGCATTTTTTTTCCTTTCTAGGAAATATTTGTTCTACTTGATAGCAACCCTGTGATAACCAATTATGCATACAGTGAATATGAAGAAAATAGTAGTGTATGTAACTGAGCATATAAAGAGAATTTGAAAAAAAAAATGAAAGTCCAAATAAATAACTGCTGCATGAAAGTTAACTCATGGGTGACTACCCATGATAAATCTGGTAGGTGGGTGGTGATGGACATGTACGTGTGTGATCAGTACTGAGATATAATGGAAGGAATGGTATAGCATCGTGGTCAAAAAGCATTAGTGTAACTGACTGATAAATATCTGATCACAATCCCTGTGAACAAAGATTTAAATAATAGATGAGGAGAAATAAAGAATATCTTCAAGATGTGTTTGACACATGGCAGAGTAACTTTAATGAAAGCATTGAAAACAAGGCTTTGGGTTGCCAGTGATGTTACTACACCTGCAGCTGGTGTCAGATGTAATTTTCAGCTGAGACTGTAACTTTGTTGCTGATTCCATAATTTTCAGGAAAATATGCCGCAACTGCAAATGTGGCCAGGAAGAGCACGATGTCCTCACGAGCAATGAGGAAGATCGGAAAGTGGGAAAACTCTTTGAAGACACAAAGTACACAACCCTTATTGCAAAGCTAAAGAATGATGGCATTCCCATGTACAAACGCAATGTAATGATACTGACTAACCCAGTGCCAGCCAAGAAGAACATCTCTATCAATACTGTGACTTATGAGTGGGCTCCTCCTGTTCAGAATCAGACACTTGTAAGTCAAAGTCACTACTTCATATTCAAGGCAGGAGTTGATGTGAGATGAAAAGAAGTAGAGCCTACTGGAAGGATAAATTTGCCTCTTGTAGTTGTCTTCCTTGTAGATAAGATAAAATGTTATCGTTTAAGCCCCTAGAGCCCAATTTCTCTAACCTGCTTTTTTGTTTATTTGTTTGGGGCTTTTTGTTTGTTTTAGTAAAGTTGAAAAATTTGAATGGAGTTTGGGCTGAAAAAAGAAACAAGGGGTGGGGGGGAGGGGGAACCCAACAAACTAACCCTACAGCAATTTATGTCATTGTTTAAAGCTAAGGGAAACAGTCTTGCATATGGCTCTTACTGTATATGGTAAGAACAAGGTCAGTGCTGACATCTAAAGATCAACTGCCTTCCAATATGTTTTCAGCTGAAGTAGATGAGATGGCAGATAGCCTTCTGAGGACTTTGCTTCACTTTTCAAACTTTGCTAATTTACTGTACTACAGTGTTGTGTGATCCATGCTGGAATTGCATTACCTCTGACCTACATCTCAAAATATCATTTTTCAGTGAATTAATCAAACTTTGTTCATCTAAATCAATGGTTACTTAACGTTCAGTTACCACTCTGAATTTTAGTGTTGCTCTTGCTTTACTAAAACTAGAGGGTTTTTTTTCTTTATTTAGGTAAAATTATTTCTTTGATGGGGTATGTCCCAGGCAGACTATTTCAGCTCCACTTTTTTTAAAGCTATCCTGATGATTGGTATCTTAAGATAGCTTCAAAGAGACAAGGTGCTGTTTAAATGTTATTTACTCTGAGAAGTAATAGCTGTGTTCTGCATATTGTAAAATGCTTTAAAGAAAGCCTGTTTCTTAACCTGGGAATGAGCCAGTTAATGCATCTGCTGTATTTTATCTCCATCTACTGTGTTTTGGGAGCTTAATGTTTATGGAAAGAACCTTGGTTTTGACAAATTTGACTGTCACTAACAACAGTAGAGATTTTAGTCACATGTTTGCCTAAAAGGATGGGTCTGTAGTTGAAGTGGCATCTTAATATCTGATTCCTTCTGGTTCAGGCTAGACAGTATATGCAGATGCTACCAAAGGAGAAGCAGCCTGTTGCTGGCTCAGAAGGCGCACAGTACAGGAAGAAGCAGTTGGCTAAGCAGCTGCCTGCTCACGATCAGGATCCTTCAAAATGCCATGAGCTCTCCCCCAGTGAAGTTAAACAGATGGAACAGTTTGTGAAGAAATACAAAAATGAGGCACTTGGCGTAGGAGATGTCAAGCTCCCTGGTGAGGTGGAAATGAGAGCTGCTGACAAGAGCAATTTGAACAATGGTGACAGAGGTACCTCAGCCACTGTAGGAACGATGGAGGACAAGTCCCCAGATCAGAAGGCATCTCAGTATGTAAGTATAAAAAAAGAAAGATAAAATATTACTATCAGAGTGCTTTCTCTGGTCATTTAAATCCAATTAACTTGTTTTTGAACTTGGAATACTGAAAATCTGGGGAGGGAAAGAAGGAACAGAAATACCGAATGTCTGCAGAGGACCCTGTTTTCTGACTGTATTTAGTATATTGCAGAAAATAACTTCCTAGATGACCTTTTCATCTTCGTTGCAAAAAACATGCTTGCTTGAAGATGCAGTATAGCAGGGTGGCTTTTGCAGAATAATAATCAAGAAACTTAGGTAGTCTTACAGACTAATTGCTACGCTTTCCTCCTCTTGAAAAGTTTAGTTTAATTTTAGGAGCTCATTTTCTCCTCTTACTTGGAAGGGCACCAGAATTACCCACTTGACAAATCATTTAAACTTAAATGAAACTAAGAAATAATATGAAGTAACACCTCTTCATGTCCAACAAGCCAAGCCATACATCTGTTTCAACTAGCTGCTTTTTCATATTAATTTCATTTTCTTATCTATGTCTTTGGCATCTGATTTCTGCCTTGTAATAGCTAAACAAAAAATATGTAAAATTATCCCATCTTCATAGATATTTCTAAAACTATAGCCTTAAAGCATTTCTGACATAACTTGCTAACTTCTGTAGTGCATGTCTCAGCTACCAATTATGAATAGAAAATAGATGTAGGATTCCTGAAGTAACATTATGTTAGTTTAGTGAAGGTATACCTTCAATTTAGAGTGTAAAAGCTCCTATAACTTGATTTCCAGAAATGTTGCTATTATATATATGAGTCACAAAAATTGTTTGTCTCCAGGTTACTTACAGAAATTGAATGTAGAAGTTTTAGATTGAGATAAATATTTGCCTGTTTAACATGGTTGTAGAATAGGGTATTCAGTATTATTGGAGGGTATGGAGTGCTGGTTTTTGGTACCTTTCTTTTTGGTGCTGTGTGGGTTTCTTCTCGGGGGGAGTTTGTTGGGGTTTTTTTGGGGTTTGTTTTTTTTTGTAATGACAGTGTATGACTTCTGATGTAATTCATATGGAACTATAAAATTAACTTTTAAAGTTTTAGCTTTGAACATGCTCATTTACCTCAATCAGTGTTATGCTGTGCCATTTGGTTTCAGTAGTTACTTTCTAAAATTAGTTATTCTGGTTTTGCTGCTACCTTGTCATGGAGATTCTAAGATACTAAATAGTTACTTTATCCTGGCTTGATTATGTTGCTGCTATTTTGTCTTAATGCAGTCTTTCCTGCTGGGTCACTTAGATTCACCACAGCAATTCTTCATTTGCCTCCTTTAGAAAGTCCTACAGAAATACATACCTTGCACTGTACCCTGCTGGCCAACTGTCTTGGACTACCTCAAGTCAAGGGCAGGAGGCACTCTGTCCTCTTGAGTAATCATTTCAAAATGTGCTTCACTTCTACATTACACCTATTTATCACCTCCAAACTTTTCTTACTCAAGCATTTGAGTATACCTCCTCCTACTTTTAAGGCCAGGCATATCTCATCACTGTGATGAATTAGAGGCTTAGAAGTATTTAATAGTGCAAGTGAACATTTGAGTTGTTTATCTGTTGTTAGCTTTGAGTTTATGTTGGGCAAAATCAGGATTTAGATATGTTAAAGGGAAGGAATGCCATCCAGAGGGACCTCGACATGCTTGTGAGGTGGGCTGATGCCAACCTCATGAAGTTTAACCATGCCACGTGCAAGGTCCTACAGCTGTGTGGGAGCAATCCCAGGCACAGCTACGGGTTGGGCAGAGAAGAAATTCAGAGCAGCCCTGTGGAGAAGGACTTGGGGGTGTTGGTTAATGAGAAACTTAACATGAGCTGACAGTGTGCACTCTCAGCCCAGAAAGCCAGCCATATCCTGGGCTGCGTCAAAAGGAGTGTGCCCAGCAGGTCGAAGAAGGTGACCCTGCCCCTCTACTCTGCTCTTGGGTGACCTCACTTGGAGTATTGTGTGCAGTTCTGGTGTCCTCAACATAACAATCACATGGAACTGTCGGAACAAGTGCAGAGGGGGGCCACGAGGATGATCAGAGGACTGGAGCACCTCCTGTATGAAGACAGGCTGAGAAAGTTGGGGCTGTTGAGCCTGGAGAAGA
>JARCZZ010022914.1:0-19471 GCA_030323915.1 Brotogeris chrysoptera
CCAGGTTGGACACAGGGGCTTGGAGCAAGCTGCTCTAGTGGAAGGTGTCCCTGCCTGTGGCAGGGGCTGGAGCTGGATGAGCTTTAAGGTCCCTTCCAACCCAAACCAGCCTGTGGTTATATGGTTCTATGATTCTATCCCAGTAATCATAGTAAGAACAGTGAGTTGGAATAGCAGGGCAGAAGAAAAGTAACAATCTGGCACACAGACCACAACTGGTTGATCTCTCTTTTAATTTCTAAATTCCCCAGAGAATCACTTGTTTATTAAAATGTTAAAATCTATTGTCTCACACTTCCGCTGGGCTAATCCCAGAATCTGCTAGAAAAATCCCTTCTTGCAGACTATCCTTTTTAAATCCTACTTTGTTTAAATAGGGTTCAGGTTTGAACTTGGTCAAATTCAACATTTAAGCTCTGCATTCATGGGTCTGTGTGAATAGCATGGCTTCACTCAAAATGAGAGTATCCATGCACACAAGCAGCATATTCCTTAAACCTCAGGAGAAAATGAGTATGTGCAATACATGTGGTTAAGTGTAACTGTGGAAGTAGCCAAAAAAACTCCTTTGTAAGACATTTCTTTATGCTTTACTCCAGGACAGAAAGCAGCAGAGTCAGTGGATTTCCTGACATTGCATGCAGAACAGGAATAACTTCAGACTGCTGCACAAGAACAATCAGAACTTTCCAAGTTGATGAAATGTCTGCCTTGCGAGTGATTTCCTTGTTTTAGACATGTACAAGTTAAGGTCCATTCTAACCTCCCCTGGCTGTGGAGCTCAGGAGCTCCGAGCAGGCACAGGGCCCCTTGCTGTGGTGCTCCCCAGGGCCGGCTCCTCCAGGCAGGGAAGCACACAAGTTCCTGGGCTGTGTTCCTGTGAGCAGGGCTCTGGTGCCCGGGAAGGAAAGGTTTGTGACAAGGAAAGCAGAATACGGGAGGAAGAAGGCAGATAAGTGGTGGAGAACCAGAACAGAAATGCAGTCTTTCAGAAGGTGATGATCTTGTCTCCTTATGTTCTTGCTGCTCTTTGCAGGCTGAGTTAGGAAGCGCTGATTATCACACCAAACGCAAGAGGCAGCCCTATAGTGACTGTATTGGAGGAAATACAACTGTGTGTCACCTCTGGGGTACCACTGCAAATTCTCATGTGTTTTCATGCACTGGTCATGTCTGCAGATGTGTCTGATCAGTGTGGGTCATATGCTAGGTGACTTTTTGAGCAGTAATTGTGTGTAATTCCCCTTCTAAGGTAGTGGCTTCTAATTCATCTTACTGTCTGGCAGGGTGAATTCTAGGGTGTGGCCTGATGGCTGGCTAAAGATGAAAGTTACCTGAATGGTCTCATTAGCTGCAGTTAGTGGTATCTTGCAAATGAAGGGAACAGTGAGGACAGTCCAGGTAGAGTAGGGGAGATATTGACAGCAGAGAGGGCATCTAAACTTGAGAGGAGTCCGATTCTCGCAGGAAACTTAAAACATGAAATTTGCCTTTAATGTAATTCTTCAGTCTCTTTCTCATTAAGACAATACAAAGTGCTGCTCACTTCTTACAGTTGGTAATGCCTTTGCTTATCCCTCAGGTCCATATGATTTAGATAATAAGGGGTGTGGATGACTCTTGTTTTCAGGGAAATAGTTGTTTGGCTGTGTTTTGGTGTTTTTATGAAGTCCCCTGGATAGCGTCTCACAATGGGATAGATTGCATTTCTGCTTCGGTGGTCAGAGGAACTTCTATTACTTTCATTAAAAATTATGCATTTATTAAGTTTCTACCAAATAGACATCTATCAATGTATAATTTGTTTCAGAATTTATTTTCATGATTTATATTTCTTAATATTCTAAAATTTATATTTATTCCTATTATATTTGTAATTTATATTTATTTAAAGCAGCCCAACCTATCCAATAGACTGATGTGCCTCTGGGTCTTGTAATGTAAAATATACATCAGTGACCTTGGGATAGGACCTGTTTTGCTCGTGGAGCGAGCCCTGCAATTTAAATAAATGATACAACAGATGCATCTGGCCCAAACTATTTCTGTTTCCTACCACTGAATCAGTGCGTATCTGCAGTGTTTTCCCTCGTAATGCATATCTGCAGTGCTTTCCCTCGTATTCCCTCGTATGTGCTCTTCCATGCCTGTACTATGACTCTTTCACAGTGATGTCTGCAAGCATCAAAACACAATGAGGTATTTCCTCAATAGGGAAGCTCTTCAAACAGAAGTAGCCTTGCCAGGAAGCAGCTCCCTGGACCCGGGCCGTGTGTCCTATGTGCACCCTGCACGTGCCTGAGGTGCAGTGGCTACGTTGGCTGGTGGAGGCACTCTCCCGTGCAGTGAGACCTTTCATTCTCCCACCCACTGCCGCCTCTCCGAGAACCTGGTCTGGGGTCAGTGGTTCCCAATGGCCAGGAGAGCCAGCAGGTTCACAGCAGGAGCCTCGGAGCAGCAGCAGCAGCCACTGGCCTGGACTGGTGTGGTAGCAAATTCTCATCCCCTGGGAATCCAGTGAATGTGTGTTTATCTGCACACCAGGGACCCAGTAACTAGAAAGAACAAAGAAGGGTAATGTGCGTAGAAACCACACTGTGGGACAGAACAGTTTTGGGAAGGGATGAGATAAGGCTTTGCTGGGGTAGTGCAGTGTCTGCTGTATGTCCTCAGGGTTGGGCTTGGAAATGTTATTAGACAGGTAAGTACTACCAATGATTGTATCATGATGGGAGACTCTTAACCTTCCAGATACAGATCTGAGAGCAGATGTGACAGGGTCCAGATATTTCTGCCTGTGTTGGACTCCAGGTTTCTTTGCATGTGGAAGAGCTTTGGCCTTTTTTTGAACCTAAGGTGTGAAAACCATCCAGAATCTGCATGGCAGACAGAGACAAAATGCTGTGGGGAATGACTCCAGGCTGAACAGGATAAATGCCTCAAAAGGGCACAATGAATGAGTAAAAATCCTATAATGTGAAGAAAAAATATTAACTGAACAGAAAAGCTGTGCCTTAGAGATAAAAACAGCAAAATAAAGCGGAGATTCCCAAGGACTATGTGAGCTATATTTTTATGAAGCAAAGTCAAAGCTGCTTCAATCAAGTCTGTACTTAGGCTGGAAAAAGAAGTAAAAGGTAATTTAAAATATAAGATAAATCATGTATATTTATATACATTTATAATATATTTTATATTTTAAATATATTGATCATAAACTGATCCTATCATAAACTAACTCTTTGTCCAAGATTCCCATACATATTCTTTCAGCCTCATGGGGACATGCTGTGTGGCTGATGAGACAAAAGTGTAGGGAAAAAGATCTGTATTAGGGACAGACTGTGGTGGGTTGACCCCAGCTGGGAACTAAGCGCCTCCCTGCCTTTTGCTTACTCCCCACCCCACAGCGGGATGGATGGAGAATCAGGAGGGCAAAAGCCACTAAAATCAGATTTTAATCTGATAAGATAGGCATAGATATGGCATAGATATCTGATAAGATATGGCATAGATAAGTGAAGGGAGGAAAAAAATATCCAAAGGAAAAGAAAGATGAAGTGATGCAAAGGCAATCGCTCTCTGACCACCTCCTCCAGCTGACTGGTGCCATGTGCTTTAGTGAAGATTCTTGGTCAGGGCTGTACTGTGTGGCCCTGTTAATCCCCAGGCAGGAAGAGGAGCTGTGCAGAAGAGGTGGTTGGTGGCTGCTGGCTTCTCAACCAGATCAGCAGAGCAGAGGTAGCTTTGCTGTGGGAAGGGTGATGAAAGGAGCGGAGGTAAATGGCCAATGGGATAAAATACAGCATGAGTTTAGCAGTCAGGCCATCCGAGACTAACTATCTTCTGCTTAAGAATTCTGGTTCTTCTTTGTGGAGTCTCCATCCTTGAAGACATTAAAAGCCCAACTGGTGATGGGGCTGAGCAACTGGCTGTGGGTGGCCCTGCTTGAGAGGGGCGTGAGACTGGATGATATCCAGAGATCCCCTCCAACCTCAGCAAGTCTGTGGTTCTGTGAGTAGAAGTATGCTTAAGGCTAGAGAGTGATTGGGCTGGATGTGCTGACCATGTCCCAAGTGCATTCATATCCCAAGGTTGTATTGGGGCAATTTTGTGAAAGTGGAGCAAAGAATTAGCTAAAATTAATTTGAAATTATTTGTTAAAAGTATTATTTTATGGGGGGAGCATCTTTCTTCCAATTTTTAACTCTGCTAAAGTGCAAGTTTCCACAGGGAATAGACACAGTTCAGTTCTCGGGGTGTTCCCACTGAATGGAAATTGAATTCTCAAGTGTTCGAAAAATGAGACATCTTCTCCATGGGTTGTTTTTTTTGGAGAAAACCCTGGAACTATTGAAGAAAAATGTTAAAAGAAAATGAAAACTTTGTCACTTTTGTCGTTTCCCTGTGCCAGGAAGGGAAAGGAGCCTTGGCCAGAGCAGGGGTCTGCTGCTGCCTGCCCGGCACAGGGCTGCCACGCTCTGCCCTGAGCAACAATGGTTACAGGATTGTCCAGAACCAGATGGTGGCATTGGAGCCTAAATGACTCACAAATGAAATGCTTTAGTCTTAAATTCCTCCCTGATGTTACTCCATCAAAGCCAATTAATTTGGCCTCCTGAGCCAGCATCCTCCTAAACTTTGCCAAACCTCTTTGGCTTGTTACTGTTGTTTGCAAATGGTTTTAGAACAAGCCCTCTTCCCATCCCCTCCAGACGTGTGCTCAGCAAGTATGGCCTGCAGGCAGAGGCTTGTTAGTAGGGAAAGAGCTGTCCCCACCTAGGAATTTTCACTCAACCTGAAGGTATTTATTATTCTGTTTTACCAGTGGGTCTGGTAAAGCTGGAAGGTTTCTAGAGACAAATACCAATTTTTAGCAACTTGAATTCGCTCCTTTTTGCTTGCATCGAGTTCTGCTAGCTGCCCGAAATGATTTTTTCAGAGATAGGGGAGTGATGCTGACACCACTGTCTCTTCTTGGTTTGTTTGGGTTTTTTTTCTTAAGAAAATTTGCAGCTGAACATGTATCTTTCAGTGGTATGGGTGTTTTAAAGAGTTCAGTCACACTCTCTGAGGCTCACAAACATCTGGCAGCAAAACTGCTGCTGAGATGAAGAAGCACTGGGCGGCTGGGCAAGGGGCAGCCCAAAAAGGTCTCTCCTCTCCCAGCGGCTGGTTCAGGTCCAGACCAGAGCAATGGTCACCAGCTGCTCTCTCTGGAGAATGTGGTGTGATACCCAGGGAGAGCCAAGTGGTGCAGAAGATGAGTGGAACCCCCACTTACGACCTCCTCTGCTGCTCAGATAATCTTCAGTCTCAGAGGCAAGGCCATGGGTTGGGAAACAAGTGGGCTGAGAGAAACCTGGGGGGGATTAGGCAAGTGTCAGAGTGGGGTTGGAAAGCTCTTCCGGCCAGCATCACACTTTAAATGTTATGTTTCCATTGTAGATGCTTGGGTAAGTATCAGCATCCCACTGAGAGGGTGCTGTACAGCTTTGTCTCCCAGGCAGGGAGAGAAGCAGAGAAACTGTTCTTTCCCGCTGTTCCTGCTTCCCACCCACGAGTAACTCGAGTGAATTTCCTGGATTTGCTCCAGATGAAAACTGGAGAAATAGGAGAGTCTTTGTTTAATGCAGTTCTTCAGAAATGCCATTTCTTGTGGCTTATGTCACCTTCCAGTGCCACATGAATCATCATGTAATGCAGTAATACTGTATTGATTGGTAGTGTTTCTAACACTGAAGTCAAAGTAAAGTGGAAAACAGCTGAACACTCAACTTGTCTGCAGCCAGGCATGGGTGTGGGGTGAGGGTGTTTGTCTTTGGGCCCAATGTTTCTTTCTACGGGATTCAGTCTGTCTGTCTTTAGGCACTTTAAGAAGCAGCAGTACCCTGCCAGGCATTTCAGGTGCTCTTTCCCTATGTTCCAGGAAGGAATATAAACCCACAGCACCGATGCTGAAGCAAACAGCAGATCAAAGTGCTCTGGCACGGTGTCACCCTTCTATCCAGAGAGCCAGGGCTCATAGTGGGGGGCCAGGTCTCTGCTGGCCTTGGTGCCCCTCATGTCTTTCTGTAATGCAATGCTGCATTTCCCTTGTGAAGGGGGGAAATGCTGTTACATCTGGTAATGATGTTATTCTTATTGCATTCGTGTGTTGCACTGCTGTGCAGACCTTGAACATATACATCCAGCCATCTGATCCAGCTTTTTTTTTACTATACACATTCACTTACTCTTCAGCTCTGAGGCATATTGACTTAATTCCCTCTGTTTTCTAATGCTGTGTGTGGTTTAATCACATCCCCAGGAAGAGGTGTAATTATTAAACCACAGGAAAGTTAATGACTGGTATTTTCTCTATAGCATAACCCATTTTGGTGTCCGGGGTTTGGCATGTCACCCAATGGGAAAACCAGCTCGGAGACATAATCCTCGAAGCGCACATGATTTTCCAGTGATTTATACATCTCCTTTTTTCACATACCAGTTAGAACAATAGGTTTGCTGGTTATTTTAGAAGCCTGTGTTTTCTTGATCAAGCTATGTGGTGCTTACCGTGCTGAAAACTCTTCCCTGGCATTATCCCCTGGTTTATATGGGGGATGGGCATTTCACCCTATGCAAACTAGATCCTACATGAAATTTGCATACTTGTGTAAATGTTGCCTACAGTACTTGTCATTGCACAAATGCATAATTCAGGGGTGTCTGTTAAATCAAGAGCTTCTAATGTACTTTGCTTATTATGTATAAAATCCCTAGGAAATTGGCTAACAGTTGCTCAACATTTTCCTTACTGAAGGGATTTCCTGGCAGTCTGGCCATAGCGGTTGGTTATTAGTAGCTCTCTGTTTGTCTTATGAATTCTGCTTTACTGAAGATCCACTAAAACGCATCAAAATTTATATTTGTCAAAATGGAAAGTGATAGAACCCATTAGAAAACAGCATTTATGCATTTGGTTCATATTGTATTTAGAAATTATGATCTGGAATCAGATCTCTGCATTTTTCTATGAGGTTCATTAAATGATATTAAAAATAGCTTAGAAACAGGGCCAGTTTAATCATCTTTGTTAGTCCCTACATGAAGTTTGCAATCCGAACAAGACATCTGTGAGCCTAGGGCAGTGGTGGCGTCCCCATCTCTGGAGGGATTTAGGAAATGTGTAGATGTGGTGCCCGCTCTGAGCGATGTCACTGTGAAATCAGTACATCAAGCAGTGCATGGACTTGATGTGCAGAGGATCAGGGGACAGTCAGGGTTTTGCTTTAGGGGTGAAGGAGACTCGTGCAGGGGTTGTGCTTTGTTTATTGTGTATGAAGTCCTAAGGTGAAGAGGGAAGGGCATACCGTGATGGATAGCTTGTTCAGGGCATAATTGTGTGACATCAGGGAAAACACCCATGGAATGAAGTGCTATTCCATGTGTGTAAAAGTATCAGAACTGCAATGAGCGAACTTGAACAACCCTGCTTGTTTACAGGGACTTGTTAACAGTTCTGGAAACGGAGGATTAACAGTATTTTCCAGCGAAAACTACTATGGTTTGCTTTCTGTTTCATGGAGCCAAGTAAACCAGAATTCAGCTGTCTAATGACTCAGTGGCATGCTGATAGTTCTGTTTCTGGAGCATTTGTGAGAGTTGTGTTCTTACTGTGTGTGAAACTCACTTTCTCCCTTTTTAAGATGTTTAGTTTGAGCTTTATATTGGACCGCTCTTAAAAATTGCAGAACCTTTCAAGGGGTGGTTCTGGGCTCCAGCACAAACTGGACACTAGTGGTGTTTTACTGCATTCACTTTAAAGACTGTTTCTGGTTTCATACATTTCTTTCAAGAATGTCAGGATTGCCAATTTAAACTGGCCTCGAGATCAAAAAAAGGCTTAAGCTTTTGCATAGGAATGTATGATCATTTGGGCGTCATAGGGGATGTAGAGCCCTTCCACGACACAGTGGCAAACCCTGTGTGGCGTGTATGGATTGTGCATGATCTGGAGACCAGAGAATCAAGCTTTGGAATTGAAATCCATCAGGCCAAATGCCTCATCCACCTCCTCATCCTGGCAGCTCATTGAGGACAGGCAAAGCACCCCCACCACCGACCGGATTGCCCCACACTTTGCATTTAGGTGAATTGCATCAGTGAAGGTGACCCCCAAAGGAAGCACTCTTGACACCAGCGGGGGGACAGAGGGACTGCGCAGTCTTATCTCAAGACAATCAGATGATTTCTCAGTGAGAATGTGCATGGCACAGGGATCGTTTCCCTGTTTTGGGGAAGATGAAGTCTAGGAATGTGCTTTTGTTTTTGTACAAGCGGGGCTCAAATAAAGGGATGTCACTGGGGAGCAGGAAGCAGTTGTTCAGTTAGAAAGTTTGAAACTTGTTTTTGAAGCAAGAGAACATATTGCGTTTTTTTTTTTTTTTTTCCCACTCTATAAATAACTCTTGGCAGGCAGAAACAACCTTGATTGCATGAGATGAAGTAGAGCAACCAGCAGGCTCTACAGCAGAATAAATGGCACTGTGCCAAGAGCTTCATCAAATGAATAATAGCTTCCACTTGACAATCAGTAAAGTGCCTCTTCTCCTGTGGATTTAGTTTTTAATGATGATTAGAGAGGATGGGCCCCTAAAATTTCTCTGGTAGAAATGACCTATTAATTTCTGTTACTTGAAATGCTGAATTTCAAAGCTATTTTACAGCTGCAAAACCAAAGGCACTAACATAAAGGAACTATTATCTTTGTAATTGTAGCAACAAGTACTGAATTTGTCATTGATTAACAGAGACTTTTTAACTTTACGATCCTTCTGTTGGCTGTGCCCCTTACATAATGTTCAGAGCTTCCCAGATTGCTGTCCTTGCGAAGTGAAATGTTTGTTAAGAGTGTGAAAGAAAACCCTGTGGATCAGAAACCCCTTCTGTCCTACTGCCTTTTTCCTAAGGTAATTCCTTCATGTGTTTTTTGATGATCTAACATTGTGCTGATCGAGGTGGGGAGAGAAGGGTGTGCTCCATGTGGCAGAGCCCTCCCTGCATGCATGTCTTGGGTGTGCTGTGGTGCAGGGTGCTGCGCGCACGGTGAGAGCAAATACCTAAATCCCAGTTGTTGTGTTCCCCGAGAACAAAGGGAACTTTCCTGCTCAGCAGATAAAGAGGGGATTTTAATGTAGAAGTCTAATTGCCTTGAAAACCTGCAGGCGCATCCCATGCCTCCTTTCCTTGGTTTTTGTTTTGTTTTGTTTAAAGCAAAGATGTGGAAAAGAGCTCTGTCAAATGCTGTTAGAGCCTCCATGAGGCTCTTTTAATGGGGAGTTACAAGAAAGACTGATCAGTTCCTACCTCTTGATTAAAATATAGAAGCAAATTACAGCCTAGTCTAGGCTTCTGTCCTTGGACTGCTGCTGCTGCTGGTTTGGGGAGCACATGCTGCAGTGTTTAATAACACAGCATAATCTTATGAAACTATAAATTACTTTTCACAATCACCTCAGTATTTGGAATGCCCTGGAGGTGCCCATTCCCCTGCTTGCAGGGAGCCAGGAAGGTCTCCAGCACTATGGAAGTGTCTGTGCTGGGGGGGTGGGCTGTGCTGTGCCCACTGCCCTCACCCTGGGAAGGACAGCTGAGGTGAGGAGCACCTTCCCAGCCCTGCTGTGGGTTTAAGGTGGCCCCAGGAGAGGAAATGCCCCTGGGCCAGGTGATGGCCCATGCTCCCTGCAGGAAGCACAGAGAAAGAAGGAGCTTTATATATGGGGCTTGGAGCAAGCTGCTCTAGTGGAAGGTGTCCTTGCCAGTGGCAGGGGGTTGGAACTGGTGGAGATTTAAGGTCCCTTCAACTCAACCCAGGCTGGGATTCTGTGATTATGTATTAATTAACGGTCATATGGCATGAGGCTGTTACTCAGTAAACAAAATAAGTGCTTGAGGGAGGTAAAATGACCTTTCTGTTTCACCTTCAGAGGGGGTTTCAGAGTGCTGCCTCCCATCTACCATGCTGGGATGTAGCATTAGCAGAAGACGATGAAATGAGCATCGTAATGGGAAATTTTTGTCAGTGCAGGTACTCAGACGTGTTGCACGGGGTGGGGATGTGACTGCCTTGGTGTGTGTGGCTTGACTACATGAGCCCTCCAGGTTTGTCTGAATTGTGCTACTGGGAAGCTTTGACAGCTACTGATGGTACTTAGAAGGATGCTGCAGGGAAAAAATAATGAGAAAAGACCTGAGACTACCATCCAAATTTGTGGGTGCACAAGCAGGATGTGAGCGACCACTGAAATGAGGAAATGTAGAGTCACTGGTAGCCACTTGCTAAGGATATTTTTTAATATTTTGTTTCAAATATAATTTTTTGGTTTATGTCACATTTTTACAAAAAAGTGATCACAATTTCTCAGTAAAAAAACCCTGGCTTTAGAATCATAGAATGATCAGGGTTGGAAAGGACCTTAAGATCATCAAGTTCCAATGCCCCTGCCATGGGCAGGGACTCCTCACACTAAACCATGCTACCCAAGGCTATGTCCAACCCAGCCTTGAACACCGCCAGTGATGGAGCATTCACAACTTCCCTGGGCAACCCATTCCAGTGCCTCATCACCCTCACAGTAAAGAACTTCTTCCTTATATCCAACCTAACTTCCCCTGTTTAAGTTTGAACCCATTACCCCTTCTCCTGTCACTATAGTCCCTAATGAAGAGTCCATCCCCAGTATCCCTATCCCCCTTTCAGATACTGGAAGGCTGCTGTGAGGTCTCCACACAGCTTTCTCTTCTCCAGGACGAACAGCCCCAACTTTCTCAGCCTATCTCCATACAGAAAGTGCTCCAGTCCCCTGACCATCCTCATGGCCTCCTCTGGACTTGTTCCAAAAGTTCCATGTCCTTTTTATATTGAGAATACCAGAACTGCATACAAAACTCCATGTGAGGTCTCAGGAGAGCAGAGTAGAAGGGCAGGATCACCTCCTTTGACCTGCTGGTCACGCTTCTTTTGATGAAGCCCAGGATATGGTCCCAGCACCGATCACTGAGGGACACCACTCCTTACTGGTCTCCAGCTGCACATTGAGCCATTGAGCACAACTCTTTGCGTGCGGCCATCCATCCAGTTCTTTATCCACTGAGTGGTTCACCTATCAAATCGATATCTCTCCAATTTAGAGACAAGGATATCGTGTGGGAAATTTTTTGTATAAAAATTTGGAACATTTCGTTTTGACAATTGAAATTGGATTGAAACTGGATCTTTCGATATCCAATCTGAATTGGATATTGAAGCTGGCAATTTGTCACCAACCTTTCTCCCTACATAAAGCCCCAGTGTTGATGAATCAGCATGTTTTTTAAATAGACATTTCTCTCTAAGGTCTTGGCAAGCAATAGAGGCGAGCAGAGCATGTCAGCAGAGATAGGAATTTAGTTCTGGAACCAGTCGTTCCATATGTGTTCTGTGGGAGTTGGGCTTTTCTTCAGCTTTGCCACTAGTGAAAACTATTCTGAAATCGTTTCTGTAGGTGCTCATTTTGTCTCTGTGTGTGCTGCCTGATTCTGTGCTTTCTTGCCACACAAAATAGAGTGGGAGCTTTGTGTCTGCAAGGTCAGCTTTGGGTGGCATGAGCCCTGGCTGATGCTTGCATGAAGGTGCTGTGGCTGTGATACCTGCAGTGGTGTGAGCACTCAGCACTGCTGTGGAGAGCCTGATGAAAAGAACTTTCTATCCACAGTCTCAGGGACTTCTGAACACCACCAGGCAGTTTGTAGGTTACCAGCAGTCACTGTAACCCAGATCCCATGGGATGCTCGGAGCTGTGTTCACTGGCATGAGTTGACAATGACTGGACATGGTGTCTTGGGAACGGTGCCTCATCCGTGCAGTAGCTCTGCTCCCTGGGCTGCAGAGTGCCTTGCCCTAGCCTGTGCAATGGGATTACAGCCTGGTTTTATTCCTTTAGCTATGGGACCTGCATTAAGCACCTGCACAATTACATTTTTATTATTATTGGCAGAAGCTGGCTTTCATTTAGCAAGTGCCCTATCAATTAATCTGGAGTTCTCTCACAAATGATGTGTCATCAGTAAACAGCATTTAAATTATATTTCCATGCTATCAGATGTATTCCAGGGCATTTCCACTGCAACTATTGGAGCTTTTATCAAGGTTTGGAGAATACAATAGAATATGCAATGCTGACAACACTGAATTGCTTTTGTGAGATGCCACCGCACTGCAGAATTCATTTCCTGCTTTAAACTCAGGAGAATATGGTGCTGCCTTGGGCCATCCCACTGCTGCCGGGTAGCTATGAGCAAAACCTTCTTTCCCAGAGTGACCTGTGTGTGACCAAGGTAACAGCAGGCAGCACTGAGACTCTAGCGTAAGCTTGGCTTGTGGTTGACAGGCTGGGGAGGAAAGCAGAGGCAAAGAAGGGTTCAGAAAAATCAGGTAGCACTGGTAAGGACTTGTTTTTTTCAACAGGCAGAGGCTTTATAGCCTGCACTGTAGATCTACAAGGTTCATACTCAAATGAGATCGTAGCAAGAAAAGTGCTCTTACAAAGTCCCTCCTAGTGATAAATGTCCATTGCATACCCATACACCTGAAAGGAAATTCAGCATTTTATTTAGGAATTCACGGCCCATTTGCCCATTCCTTTATCTCAGAAGGACTTCCCAGTATTTCCAGTGGGGCTTCAGAGTGACTGCTGGCGCTGTTGGGACACACTGCTGATGTTGTGGCAACCCAGTCTTTGTGCTTTTATCTAAAATCAGAAATACCTGGGCTACCTCAAAGGCACTAGCATTGTCCATGGAGCTTTAAATCACTGTGCATCTGTGAAAGCCAAGTAAGGTGGTGGATAGTACCCTACCAGGGATGCTGCTAAGACTCTAAGTCAAATCCAATTCAAATATGTTAAATTTGAGTTTATTGTTTCAAGTTAATGGGTATAGCTTCAACTCCAGAGAAAGGCAGGAGCTGAAACCACGTGAATATTACTTTAAAGCACACAGGAGTTTTCCTTGGGATTTTTCCCTCCCTGTTTAAATTTAATTTCATAAACCAATCAAAATACTCTGTAGGAATGATAAGCTTAAAAGTGTTTCATTCCAGTAGTGGGCTTTGGATAATTCGGGCAGTCTGGAAGTCAGAAAATGGTCAAAATAAGTTACTGCAGGTATTAGGAATAGCAATTAGCCTTAGGAACAAACCCCTTGGGAAATTCTTGTGATTTTGTCTTGCAGAAACTAACTGGGCTCACTTGAAAAGCTTTGTCACAAACATAGATTTATTTTGTGGGTGATCAAGTTTTAGAGAGAACTCATGATTTCCCACAAGAAATCTAACTCTTCTGTATGTCCTCATACTTTTTTAGGATCAGTAAGAACAACTACAATTACTTTTCTAGAAGGTTCTTCCCTCTTCCAGTCTCAATTTTCTAACAATCTTAAAGAAGAAAAAGCAATCAGTCAGTCATCTCCAGGACATGTAAAGCCCTGAAGTCCTCTGAAATCGAAGCAAGCCAGAAGGAACTAAGAATCAAGCTTCCCACTTCAATCCTACAACAGCTTCCTCAGCTGGAAACAAACAGGCTCAGAGGCTTTGTACCACTGTGAGTTTCTGTGCTGCAATCCAGAATGAGAGTCTTGATTATCTCAACACTTTCATTTTCTGTTAATGGGTAGATTTTTTCTTTGCAATAGGCACCAAATCAAAATTCAACCACGTAAAACTAAAGACAGAGCTGAGAAATGGAGAGCCAGATCTTCAGATGCTGTCAGTCAGCTTATTTCAATGGTGGAGCTTTTGAGCTGGGAGAGGTGGACTCTGGTGTATCTGTAACCCAGGGCGCCTACCTATGCCAGCAAATTAGGTAGCAGTCTTCACTGAAATGAAAGCCGAATAATTTATGCATCTTCTTTGGCAACTCCACATCACTGTTGCAGAAGCATTTCAGATGCGGACTAAATCCTGGAGAATTGCCTTTGTGTTTGATGTGGCCTAAATGAGCAGTGTCTCCTTCCTGAGTGGCTGGAGGTGAATCCTGCCCTTGCTGCTGAAAAGGTGATGAGGATTTGGCTCCACTATATAAATGGTACCAAAGTACTTGCTAATTTCAGCAGACTGTTACTGGGGATGCAAAAGGTTCTTTTACAAGGCTGCTTCTGAATCTTGGCTTCCCCAGTGTGGTGCTCCTGAAAAAGTGGCTAAAAAGATGCTTAGACTTCACTGAAGATAGAGTTTAATCCTGGCTGTTCAAAGTGATTACTTTTTGCTACAAGGCAATTGGTTAAAATATCCTAATAGTTTCCTGCAGTCAATATGAATTTGTCTTGAACTGGTGAACAGTAAAGCGGCATTATCTAACAAGTGGGGTGGAACAATGCTTATTCCAGTATTCCAGAGGAGCTCTGAGTAACAAAAGAACATGTTCAGGGCTCAGCTTGGTCAATATGGGAGTAATAATAGATGTTCATTGTGAAATTTAAGATCAGAGCTTGCTGATCTTGCTGTGGTAACCAAAATGCTTATGTTCCCCCAGTATCATCACTATAATCTTGCGGAATGGGAAAGCAGCACACATGCAGCTCCAGACTCACCCGAGGAAAACAATGCTTCATTATCTTCAAGAAAAGCTGCATTTCTCAGGAAATTTAAGACCCAAACAACCATGTTGAGGCAATCTGGTATTTATCAGAGAACAAGGCCCCTTGCGGGGTGTGTAAGTGTTTGCCACGATGTATGGGGGAAGAGCTGATTGATCCCTGACTGTCCACACCAGTGGGTGGGTCTCTGGAGGGTGCTCAGCCTCCCAATGCTGCTACATCCCTCATTTAATCCTTGCCTGCCCATATTTTACTATGCATTTCAGTGAGAGGACAGCAGCCAGCTTTAGGAAGCTAGAGAAAGCTGCTACAGAAAGCTGCAACAACTTGAAGAGGTGTCAAATGTAGGATAATGATTTGCCAGTGAATTAGATGGCAGAAGTACCTTTGAGGAAGCAATGCACATCCAGGACGCCCATTGACACCAGGGCTGTAATGAGCTGAATTCTGCTGTGGCTGTGAGGAGCTAGCACCGCTGTGGAAGGCAGTGTGAGAACTGCCAGTCTCTACAGCCTCATTGTAAGGCTGCCCAGACATCTGAGATGTCTTCTCCCCTTTGCTCAGCCACACATATGTATTGTTCAGGAGCAGCAATACTTTTCAGGAGAAGCAATGCTTCATCTGTAGCAAAAAAAACTCTTTTTGCTACAGATGAAGCTGATGTCTCCTGTCACCAGACACAGCCCCTCTTGCTCCTGTGTCTTCCCTTTGCCTCTCCTTTTGTGGTACCATTCCCTTGCTCAAGGAATTCTGGGCCACTGCAGTTTGTGATAGAAGCACAATGAAAGTAACAAGGTGTTGAAGTGACACTGCTGCTTGGAGCATCCTGTTCTAGTGGAAGGTGTGCCTGCCTGTGGCAGGGGGTTGGAAGTGAATGAGCTTTAAGGTCCAATCCAACCCAAACCATTCCATGACTCTGTGGTTCTATGGCTGCAGGGTGGGTTAAGCCTCCTCTGTGCATGGGCAGTGGTGTGTACCCTTGCTGGCACAGCAGGATGGTTCAGTGTTACCACTGCAGCCCCTGGGATGATGGCAGAGAGCTTGAAGCCCTCTTCCTTCCCTGCTGGGAGCCAGCCAGTGATCATGTCCCTGTGCAACAAGGGAAGATCAAAACCATGCGGTTGTTTCACAATTCACTCAAACCGCTGTCCTAGCTTTGGCATTGATTCTTAAGCCAGGGCATAGGCTTCCCTCTTTACTTCAATGGGACTTTAATACGTGTTAAAGGTTAAGCACATCCTTGGGCCCTTTCCTGGGTTAGGAACCACTGAAAACAGATGAAGTGTCTTGTATAAGGGTGTGCAAGCCAAAAGGATGGTTTGGCAAGACAACAGCTGAAAGATTCTCCCAGTGCAAGAAGCTAGAGTGCAGTGAGGAGAGGAATGCTGCTTCCCACCTCACTGTCCAGCTGATAGCTTCAGGCTTGCTCAGCCAGCCTCTAGATTTGAAGGTGGTCAGCTTGCACACCCTGCGCAGTGCTGGATGAATGGGTACAGATGTCAGAGCATCTTTTTTTTCAGTCACATTTGCCCATCACTACATTGTATTGATGCAATCTCCAAGTGGACCAAACCTCTTTTATTGGTGGAGCTTTTTTGCTGAGGGAGGTGGACTCCAGTGTATCCCTTCACTAAGGATGTTTTTGTTTAAATTTTTTAACTATGAGGTTAATTGTATGCATTTGATCTTATCTTTGTCTCTATCCAGAGAAATACCCAGTGCACCTCCAGCAGGTTCTCAAGAAGACCACTGTTTGTCCTTCTGAACTGACAAGTTTGTGTGCTTATTAAACACAACCGTTGTGGGCACCGTCGTCTTTGCCCAACAATGTGTGCAGAATCATGGAATATCCTGAGCTGGAAGGGGCCTGTGGGTACCATTGAGTACAACTCCTCACTCCAGCAGCCTAAAAGTTAAACCCTTTATCTAAGAGTGTGTCCAAAGATTTCTTAAACACTGACAAGCCTGGGGCCATGACCACTTCTCTGAGGAGCTGGTTCCAGTAACAGCAATATTTTACTTCGGGTGTTGATTTCAGTGGAAGATAGATTGTAATGCAGCACATCACTGCAGCAAAGCACTATCTAAGCAAGGCATTACTTAATTCTTGGGTTTATTTAATCCTTGTTTAACTCTGCAACACGCTTTACATGCACAAAAGGCATCTTTTATCATTTTGCTTGTGGAGAACCTTTAAAGACAGGGAATGAGGAGCCAAGTTTGTGTTAAAGACTGCTCCCTGGATAGCACTACTGACCCGGCCGCATTCCTCTCCCAGTGACAGGACAGTCTGCAATGACGTCTGGCTGTGAGAGGGGTCCTCCTCTGAGAAGCACTCAGCACTTCTCTAGGATCCCTCTGCTCTCCAGCGGGGAAGGTGGAAGAGGCTGTGCCGAGCCCTGGAACTCATCTCTGCTGGGTTCAGGCGTTCACTGTCCCTTCTGCACATGGGTTTGCAGCACTGTGTGTGCACTACTGTGAGAAACAACACCACCCAGACTTAGGTTCTTTTCCGCTGTTGATGCCATTGTTTTCTTCATAGTATCCTGTAGCAAAGAGAAGCTGTTATGTTTGCCCTGAGAAAGAAGCATGCAGACAAAACCTCTCAGGGCTAACTAACAAACTAACAGTAACCTACAAAATCACTCTTTTTTGTTGTTGTAGTTAGGAGCCATGCAATGTTCCATGTTGGTATTTAGGCAACTATTCTATAGGTAAGCTTGAGCACCCAGGAGCATATAGCTTAGTTCCTGGGGTTTAGAGCCAGTAGAAAAAGTGGTGATTGAGGATGACTCTCCTCTTCAGCTGTTAACATTAACTTTTAACACTGAAAAGCAAATAGGGGCTTGACAGTCAAAAATGCTGTATAAAGTGAATTTTCCAGGCGATGCCATGATGAACAGCTCTGTCGTGACCTGCTGTTTGTTGGGCTGGGTGTGCAATACCACAGTATTTTGAAGAAATCATTTCCATATGAGTATTGGTGTGAGATTTTCCTTTCTGAACATATCTCCCTCAGTTTGTCATGGTTTTCACTGCCATGGAGCTATAAGTAGGAACCTACATGTTTTCAATTGGTTGCCAGAATGCTCACATACTTAGACTGTGCAGTTTAAATTGATTTATTTTGTGGATATGAAGTTGTAGTTATAAAATTTTATTGAATAGTCATCATTGGTTAAGAAAAAGCTCAGACGCAGTGCAGAGAGACTGAATGCCTTTGAACCCATGGGCTTTGGTCTGAGAGATGAAGCAGAGAGCCATCTTCTATCAGCCCAAGGAGAAGGGCCTGAGGCATTCCGTTGCCAACCAGCCAGGAGATCTTGATTTCATACTGCAGTGGTGGAAGCAATAATGGATGTTGATGGGATATTATGAACAGGGTCAAAATCGCCCTTTGCTTTTCTTGCCATGGTCCTTCTGTGGAAGGAGCTCTGTCTGTTAGCCAGAAAGCCACCGCATCATGTGTCGGAGTAAGGTGACCTGTCCATGGAAGGTTACAACCTTTACACGTTGCTGTGCCCCTGCTTCTTTGCTGTTTCTTGCTGGATGCACGTACTTTGGGCTCAGATTAGGTATGCAGAACAGGCTCTTGTGTGGCCAACAAGCCAAAGATGCTGAACATCAGCGCTCAGTCTCCTGCTGTGGCATGACTTCCCTGTGCTCTCAGGGAGGCAGTTCAGTCACTTGCCGTGCCTCAGTTCCTGCTCTGCAGGATGCTGTACAACCTCGCCTCTTAGGGCTTTTACAGGGAAAAATGCAGCAAATACAGTGAGCTGTGCAGCTTCTCAGGGAATGTGAGGTGCTGCAGGAGACCCAGCACCACGATCCGGCCTGCCCTGGGCCCCCTGGCTGTTTGCTGCTGCTGATGCCAGCAGGAGTCCACACTCATTCGGTGCAGGGGAAAGGTTCAGATTAACAACTGTGTATTCCTTATGCTCACATTCATCTGTCATCTTCACCCTGTCCCCCAGCATGATCAAGTCATCCAGGAATGAGTTGTAAGGGCTGGGTTTGTAATTAGAATGGGAACACATGGCTGAGTTTTTTTTCACCTGCCGCAGAACATGGTGAGAAGGGACATGTAAGATGTGAATTGGATGCAAACTTCCAAGAGGAATGGAGCAGCCACTTCAGTGGATGCTGCCTGCAGCTTGCTCACCTGCTTTTGGTGCAGCACTAGGGTTACCAGAGGGTTATTCACATCTCTGAGACTGCTGACATTCCGGAGTTTGATGACATTTCCTTTCACTGTCTATTTCTCATCCATTCATTGGTAAGAGTACCTAATTTTTCAGTTTGTTTAAAGGAATACCAGTCATGTTTTTCCCTCAGATTCTTTCTCAAGGAATCAAAACTGAAAAGGTCAGAGTCTGGACTGAGTTTTGGCTCCAGCCTTTGGCAGGTATTGATTAAAAATATGGTGTGAAAAGTGTAAGTGCCTGCTATTTACATTTTCAGTGAACAGCTGATGGTAATGGACTGCAGTGCCAGGTTTGTTACATCTGAATGTCAGTTGCCTTTTGCAGCTCAAACCCCACAATTGTAAATGTTTGACTGTGGGTGTTTCTGGGTTAGGTGTTGTCTGTGGGTGCACAAGTAGGCACCAGGTGAGCTTGGAGAAGAGGATAAGGATGAGCTATCTGGTCCCATGTCTGTTGTTAGCATGTGTTTCACCCTAAGCTTTGTGTGTATCACAGTCACTCTCTGAGATTATGAACATCATTTTGTCAAGGGCCTGTAGTGATAGGCCAAGGAGAATGGCTTTAACCTGCCAAAGGGGAGATAGAGATGAGCTCTTAGGCACAAGTTCTTCCCTGTGAGGGTGCTGAGGCGCTGGCACAGGGTGCCCAGA